>JAFFZR010006618.1:0-39611 GCA_018397195.1 Lethrus apterus
ACCTATTTAAAATTGTATACCGTTGAAAACAGAATTAAAAATCTTAACGAAATAACAAATAAAAAATATAGGTTGCCATTTAAAAAAAATGGCGATGATGTCATAACAAATAAATGAAGGTGTTTAATAAAGAATTTTTTTCGCCAAGTTGTAGCTAAGACTGTCCCATTTAATAATATACATGGTTTGTTGGTGATTATATCAGAATTGAAGTCGCTATAGTCTCGGGCCCGTTTTGTAGAACGGACTGTATATGTGAAATATACTCGTACATCGTTCTAAGTTCATATGACCAATTTGCATCCTAATTAATGTACAGTTTTAAGTACGTGCAGCGGCAAGTAAATCGGTTGTATATTAGCCCGAACTACCGTGGAGTAGCCGGAAGTGTTTCCGGACGAGGTCCTCACTAATAGCGACGAGTGGCAGTGAATTAGTCGACGCGGCGTGCTTTCTGTACCTCGAACGGCAAACTCCATGCATTATTTATCATCGTTCGACTTCGAAAAGGCAAGTTTCATTTTCCGGACGAACTGCTGCCGGAAACACTACGAAAAAATAATTTCTCACAGCATTTCAATTAAAATCCCGCCTGCTTTAATTAAATGTTATAGTGCAATTTAATGGTTTTTAAACGTTAATTAAAATACATTATTTTTAAATCGCAAATAATACTAATAAGTTATAACTATATAATTTACTTACGTAATCATCAGAGATTTATTTTCTAATAAAGAACATGGTTTGGTGTCCAACCCGAAAAGCACTGATCAATTCAATAGGTACAATTAATTCTATATTGTTTGGAAATGAAAATGTTCAATAGGCCTTTTAAAACTTCTATCGTAATTTGATTTACATTCAGGTAATTTTACAATTATTGAAAACTAAAATTTTTATGTAAACAATATATACAAAGTGGCCCACCGAAAACGAAACAGACGCGTTTTCAGGTACTTTAAAAAAAAAACGCTCAGACAGGTCAATTTTCTTTGAAAGGGGGACAATTGTTTTAGCTATTTGTAGTCACCTAGTTTCAACCCGGAGTCCGCCATAAAAAATTTAAATGGAAAGTGGTATTTTCAAATTTGAAAGAGCAATCGACGGGCTTTACAGATGTGTTTGAATTTTTGAATTCTGATCATTACTTCCCGAGTTACTGAGGTCTGAATATTCAAACTTTTTTCATTTTTTTGCCGGGTCTGTAACTAACAAAAAGCGAAATGCTCCAAACCGAGTCGATACCCCTAGCTATTTCAAAATTTTGGGGCAAAACATGTGTCCTTGCAAAGAAAATTCACCTGTTTCAGTATTTTTTAAGCAACTAATCTCCAAGGTGACATAAAAAATGAAGAAAGTTTGAATATTCAAATCTCACTAACTCGGGAAGTAATGATCAGAATTCAAAAATTCAAACACATCTGTAAAGCCCATCAATTGCTCTTTCAAATGATAGGTTTGAAAATACCACTTTCCATTTAAAAATTTTATGGTGAAATTCCCACCCGTTTTAGGCTTGCAACTAGGTGACTACGAATAGTTAAAACATTTTTGTCCCCCTTCGAAAGAAAATTGACCTGTCTGAGGAAATTTTTAATTTCCTTTTGGTTTCTGAAATATCTCAGGCGGATCGTTTTCAAAAAATCAAGACAAAGTTTGATTTTTGTAAACTACGCTTTTTAATTATTTCCATAGAAAAATCAATATTAAAATACATTTTTATATACTTTATATATCGTAATAAATAACAAGTGTAAGTAACAAGTGTTTATTGGTTGCTTGCTTAAGAATAAAAAGATAAATATTATTTATATTTTGTGTAAAATTAAATTATAGCTTATTATAACAAAACAAAAATTTGTTAAGAATATTTGTTTACAACTAACAAATGTTGTATAAAATGTTAAAGTCCAGTATGTTTATGTATTATATATAATAGAAAATAATAAAATAATTCAAAGGCCACAAAGGAACCCATGGCAATATTCTAATATTATAAGGACATATATAAGCCATAATGAGTAAGACATACAAATGGTCAAATTTTCAGAAAACTAAATGATGTTCAGATGATGAAGGGAGGCATATTAAACATTTTGTAAAATGATATCATATATGAATAAAACTTTGTTCAAGGCAGCTTTTACAAAATTGAATATTTTTGCAAAATTTTAAAAAAGAGGAGTTTTAAGCGCAGTAATAAATTCAAGATTCCAGAAAACTTTAGAAATATGTCCAGTACAAGCCTGACAATAGCGTTGCTAATTAACGTTCCTCATTAAACTGATTTGGATTCGTATATAAACAACGACTGTGGGTTTATTAGTTAGTCAGTGTCGTTATAATAACAAATGTACAAAATATTGTTTTAGAACGTTACCAACTATATGTTGTCGTCCATACTTACTCATAAAATCGTATATACACAATACCAAATGAACGCGTCAGAAGGGATTGAAAAGGATACTCGATGGAACAAATAAAAAAAAAAATTAAAAAATTAAATTAATCATTTTTTTAATTATTTTTTTATGTACAATTTTAATTATACTTTAAACGAAGACTTTTTGTATTTGTTGCAATTGGTGTCTATAAGAAACAAATTTGTGTATATTTTGGTGTTAAATGTGTTTAATTTGTTAGTTTAAGATCGCTATTTAAATATGCAAATTAAATTACTTTATATCTAAAATGGTTTCATAATTAAACACTTAAGATGAATAAAATATCATTCTGTATGCACAATTTACCAATTTTATCATGATATATTATGACAGTTGTGTGAATGTTCATGACACACATGACTGCCGAATATTTCCAGTGTAGTTATCACCCTCGCGGGAACCGTGTAAATCACTCGGTCTGTTTTATTACATTGCCATCCACCATACCCCCGATAACAAGTGATTACAACCCACAGGAAGTTAACACGTATATACTTACGCAACTCGCACAAAGTAATTGAGACCTAATTTAATTGTATGTATAACAAATACATGTACATTTTTATTGTTGTATGGTTTAGATACAAATAATTTATTTTTGTTTCGCATGAGTAGCAATTGGTTTTTTATTTAGGTCATGTTGAAGTTTATCTAACCTGTATATTATTTAATGGTGAAAATTAAGTCTAATTAGATTTTAATAATTGAATTGCGTAATTTATGATTACATTAAGTTTACTTTAATCACTAGATATTGTATCGAAATTTAGTTTATATTTGTTATCTACTACTTGTGTGTACTCCATCAATATTTACATTTTGCGACCAAGTTTACAAGGCATATCGATCTGAATTTATATATTGAGTGGACAAACCCATCTTGCAAGAAGTATTGTAATGTATTTGTAGGGCAATCGAGTTATACGTCAAGTTTTGTTCTCTTACAACTTCAATAGACAATTCATTTAATTTAACAAAACTTTAAAATCCAACAATAAAATTCAATCAATTTTTCTAGACTATATAAATTCACAAATAATGTAAAAGATGACAAAACTCGGTATATATATATATATATATACAGAGTGAGGCATTTATCTTGAGACAACTGTATATCTCTCGTTAGAAGAAAAAAATGTTTCAGGCAAAAGTTATTTGATTCAGAGGAGGAAATGCAATGGCAATGCTTATTTTTCATTAGGTGGATGGGTTCAAAGTTATTTCAAGGTCAACTTCGTTTTTTCAAATGGAAACCTATATTTATAACTTTTGTTCGAAAAATATTCTGTTGGACCTTTATTTCTTGAGATATTCAACTTTGAAATTTTGTTTACACTACATGAAATCTGTGAATATTAATATCAATCCTAATTCAGAGCTTCACACAAGGCTGCAAGGCTTTATAACAAATGCTCAAAATGATGACCGTCGACTTCGATACCCTTATTAATCGGCTTTATAAAAGATTGATGCGCACTCAACAGAGTCTCTATCTTAATACTGCTACAGGTATTTCGAATGCACTCCTTCATGTCCTCTCGAGTTGTTGGTTGCATCTGGTATACCTTTTCCTTAAGGTAACCCCATAGGAAAAAGTCCAGAGAAGTGAGATCTGGTGATCTCGCAGGCCAATTAATTATTATTAGTATTGTAATCGCGATCTAATATTTGTCGTGCAATCAGTGAAAAATGGGCCGGGCATCCATCATGCTGAAACCACATGTTTTGTCTTACTTCCAAGTTTACTTCATCGATAGCAGTAGTGGTAAGTCTTGGTCCAAAAAATTTTGTATTTGTGTCTATCCAATGTATCGTTAATAAAATAGGGACCTACTTTGTCACCCAAAATTTCACACCAAACATTGACAGCCCAAGGACGTTGATGCTCAACTTCACGTAACCAGTGTGGATTTTCTACAGACCAATAATGCATGTTGTGCCGATTCAACTCTCCGTGATTAGTGAAACCCGATTTATCGGAAAATAAGACGCGAAGAAAGAAATTATTATCCATTTCGATTCTACTATGTGACCATTGACAGAATATCACTCAATTCCTAAATTCATCTCCATAGAGATCTTGACACATGATATGGGTTAAATTTTTGACGCTTCAGGATCCTCAGAACACTTCTCTGAGATATTCCAAAGAAGAAATCGATCGAGACTAATATAAGGATCATGTGCGACTGCTGTTAACATGGCAATTTCATTGTCTGCACCAGTTACTGATCGTTGGCGTTCTCTTTTTTTCGGTTGTACACTTCCCTCCTCTAAAAACTGTTTCACAACACGATAGAAAGAACTACGCGAAGGAGTATATCTAGCGAGGTATCGTTCAGCGTATAAACGGATTTCTTGATCAACATCTCGTCCAGATTCACCATAAATTAAAATCATTTCAATTTTTACTGCGACTGGTAATTTTTCCATATTAGGTTTCAATGGAAGAAAGAACTAGAACTGTAAACGAGGATGAATGAACTGCAACTGAACTGCATCATTTTGAGCATTCTTTACAATAATACAAACACAGGCAACAAGAGCAGTCTTGTCTTGAGTTCTAATGTAAACAAATTTCAAAGTTGAATATCTCAAGAAATAAAGGTTCAACAGAATAATTTTTCGAACAAAAGTTGTTTGCCTTTTTTCCGTAGATTACGAAACTGGTGAGAAAAATATAGGTTTCCATTTGCAAAAACGAAGTTGACTTTGAAATAACCTTGAACCCATCCACCTAATGAAAAATACCCATTGCCGTTGCATTTCCCCCTCTGAATCAAATAACTTTTGTCTGAAATTTTTTTTTTTTGAAACGTCTTGCTAACGAGATATTCAGTTGTCTCAAGATAAATGCCTCAAGTTGTATATATGATTTTTAGAAAGATAATTGGCGACCGGTTTTGTTTTATTCTGAATTGTAATTGTCCGCCTTTTAGTGTTTTCAGATTTTTCAGACCCGTGCAGTTAAATGCCGTTGTATTTATTCAATGCATACTCTTTAATTGGGCTTGGTCTGTTAAAATACCACACACAATAAATTTCACATGCTCTGAAACATAAATTAGTTTTACCGTAATTTCGTCCCGAAAATTACCTCAAAGATTAAAAGTAATTCTTTATGTGTTAAATCTAATTGGTGTATATCTATAGAATTGTTAGAAAATAACGTAATTTTAGTTTAAAGAGATTTTGCGTATTCGCATCTGAAAAATGCAACTAACTATTCTTAGAAACAAATAAAAGTTAAACTGATAGTTTTTATGTAAAACAGTGATA
This sequence comes from Lethrus apterus, assembly GCA_018397195.1. Taxonomy (NCBI): domain Eukaryota; kingdom Metazoa; phylum Arthropoda; class Insecta; order Coleoptera; family Geotrupidae; genus Lethrus; species Lethrus apterus. The sequence goes on from JAFFZR010006618.1 coordinate 5,724, forward strand.
TAGGAACGCTCCCTCGCCATGAACATCTTTAAGAGGTTCTTATTTCAAAGTAAATTTCACTGGAACAAAGAAAATGCAGCACCAAGGTGAAGCATATTCAAAAAGTAGTAAAAGAGAAAATGGAATGCAAATGAAAGTAAATTAGATAAAATGAGAAAATGAAGCCTCAATGACAAAAATTAAGGAAGTTGGAAAAGAACAAATGAGAAATGCATCTAATAAAACAAATAAAGAAACGAAAAAATTAAAGGGAAAACAATGAAAGAAAGAAGGACGTGAAAGATTCCTGTGACAAAATAGATGAAATAGAAAAGAGAGAAAGGAAAACTAACTTTGTCATAACGGGTATAAAAATGTACCTAACAGATGAAGAAAGTAAGGATAAAATTAACATATTAAGAAATAAAAATATATTAATCATGACTAAAAGGGAAAACTTGAGAAATTCTTGAGAGAAATTGTAAATAAAAGAATGCACTAAAATACCAGAAACTTATAATGGAATGACATGGGTTTGGAACAAAGAGGAAGAAAAACTAGAAAAATAGTGTAAGGAAGCTACTTACAGATAAATGGAAATCTTGGGATGCAGCTTTAAAGATGGCTGAAAACACCTAGAACTGGCGTAAGTTTGTAACTGGTAGTAGATAATCGTGTATAAACCTGAACAGTAGGTGTTCGATTGATTATGTTTGTATGTATGAATACGATTGATTATATATGTAAAGGATGAATAAACATTAAATGAAGTAAAACTAATGACAAATTAAATTATGTTACTTGATCAGACGATCATTGTTAGTACATAGACTTTTGGTATCAACGCTCTTTATATGGAGTATCCTATATGCGCTTTTGAGAAACAGGTTGCCGTGATGAGTTGCATTACCGATAATTGTGCCGGTAGATGAACAGCGTAATTGGAGAAATAGGAATCCTATACGTGCATGAGGGTTGCACTTGTGTTTTCCGCTTATCGTAATTGCACTGTAATTATCAAATGCTCACCCACTTTGACTAAACTCATTAGAGACCGAGATATCCGATACTAGAATAAACCAATCACTTTCGAATAAAATAAATGAAAGCATTAATTTTAATGCCATGGCTCTACAACTACGACATATATCAACAATAATTATTTAAATATTCAAAGGTTATTGTTCATTCGATACCCAAATGCGCAAAAACGACGGTGCTATCTTCATTCTAAATTTTCGGGCATAAATTTTTATTCAATAAAATAAAGTACATCAGATGCGATCTGCATCAATCAATCGCTATTTTACATAATTTTATATTTTAAAAATATATTGTTTACAAAATCCGAATTTTGTTTTTGTCCTTTTGTATTTTCAATGTAAAATTTTATGTTTTTGAATAATAAGGTAAAATAATGAAAAGTAAATTTTAAATTGTCGATGATAATTTACTAAAAATTTATGCTGAATTTTGATTGTATTTCGTATATCCGAGGAACAGATATTTAGCAATTTAAAATGGAACAATAGATTAAGAGAAATAGTTGAATGTCGAATGCTTAGAATCCGAATCATGTTGCCGCAAGGCAACGTGGGAATGTGATTTCATTACTATCTAAGACAGTTCCTTTATTTGCATGTTGCATTGGTAATGCGCTAGTTCCTGGCTCTCAAAAATGTAAAACAAAGCAGCTTACCCGAAAAAACTAAGGGTGTATCCAATTACAAACTTTGAATTTTAATGCATTCGTGTTATTGTATAATTAAGTATATCAAAAGTACAAGAAGTAAATTTACTCATAAATGAAAATTTGTGATAATTTGACAATTTTTTCGTGGGATAAAAGTCATAGATTTTACATACTGTATATGTGAAATTGTTCTATCTTTTAATAGATTTTTAGATTTATATCCTACTGTTACAAAAATTAATTAAAGTGTACAATATTCCGAGCTCGCGATGGAAATTTTCGATGTCTGATATGTCAATACGACATTCTTATCCAATTTGAATTGGATTTTTGTAAAGTATTGTACGTATAACTTAATTTTTTTAAACGAAAGTGACATTTAATAAACTAATTGGAAAAACGTAATCAAGAAATGGATCGAGGCATTCATAAAATACAGAATTCAATATTTCTAACCCAAATAAATTTATATGAATAAATATCTATGAATTTCTCTTTTTAATATATTTTTTCTTGTTTTAACCAATTAGTTTTGAATTTTTAATGACAATTTTCTTTCCTTAATAATAACCCTGTTTTCATTATTTTGTGCACTTTTATTTAAAATTAAAGGAATATTTTTTTAAAAACATGGACTTAACAAAATGCATAAATTACAGGGACATCACGTTGCTAAATGTCACATATAAAGTACTAACAACGCTGATAAAAGAAATACTTACTCAGCACACAGAAACAGTAATTCGAGGGTATCAGTTTGACTTCAGAAAAGATAGATAAGACGCTATTTACATAATAAGACAAATTGCAGAGAAAAGTTACGAGCATGACATAGCAATTCATGTACTCTTCATTGATTTCAAACAGGCGTTCGACCAACTAAAAAGGTCAAAAATCATACAAGATCAGGAAGATATTAATACAGCAAAAAACTCGTAAAATTGGTTAGAATGCTGATGGAAAATTCAAAAGCAACAGTCAAAATTGGTGAATGCTGCACAGAGTGTTATAAGGTAAACAGAGGGATTCGGCAAGGAGACACATTATCAGCACTACTTTTTATAACATCGCTAGACAGAGTTATAAAGGAGGTTATAAAGAACAATGGAACAATTAATGTCAAATCCGTGCAAGTTATAACCTACGCCGATGATATAGCAATTATAGCAAGGAGTGAAAGAGATATGGAGGCCGCATTTACAAAGATAGAAGAAAAAGCTAAAGAAAGACGTTTAACAATTAATGCGAACAAAACAAAATATATGCATTGCAGCAGCCGCAAGAAAATAACATTCAAAGAAATAAAGATCGGGCAATACAATACAGCTTTAAAGAAGTAAAAACATTTAAATATCTAGGGATGACAATACATAGAAAAGGTGAAAGAACATACATTAAAGAGAGAACAATGGCAGCATATAAAGCATCCTTCGCCAACAAAAGGGTGAAAATGAAACTTTATAAGTCAACGATCAGACCAATAGTAACACATGCAGCAGAAATTGCAAACTTAACACAGAAAGAAGAAGAACAACTGAAAATTTTTGAAAGGAAGATAGTAAGGATGATAAAGGTTCCAAAGAAGGTGAAAAAAAATGGAGCAAGACAGCTGATGAACCATGAGATCGATGCAGTTTTAAAAGGTGAAAACATAGTAAGAATATTTAAATCGCAACGAATTAGATGGTATGGTCACATATTTAGGAAAAAAAGCAAATCACACTTACGAATACTAACGGAATGGAACCCAGTTGACGGAAGACGAAAAATAAGATCAAAAGCAAGGTGGATGGAACAAATGGAAAATGATATTAAGCTCATGAGAATAAATGGTTGGAAAGCATTAGTCTGTGATAGGAAAGAATGGAGGAAAGGAAAGCAAAAACAAACCGACATCTGTAGAAAACATGATTAAATAGAAGATGTGGACCGATACCCCATGAAAAATGGATCAACAGTGTTCGTTTATATGAACAGCTACAATTTCCGCGGAAATGTTTGTATATATAAGAAATATAAATTTTTGTATTAAAAATTACTTAAATTCTTCCCAGTCAACCAAGTAATAAAGTTATTAAATGTTTTCACGTACCGTATAACGAATTAGGAAATAGTTCAATAAAACACAGTCTTCTAATTTAATTGAGGTCGGAGGAGTAAGCGATTACAGAAAATGATGTAAGATGAGAATATACACGAAAAAGGAGGAGCAAGAAGCAATGACGTAATATGTTCAATTGGGCAAAGTGGATTCATCATTATAGGATACTTTAAAGCTGATGACGACAAATTGAATTTGAATTATCTATAATTTTGTGATTTCAACATTTATATAATTATATATATATATATATATAATTGAATTTGACCGTTAACATTACCTACTATATATATATATATATATATATGCATTTACATGAAGACAATTAAATAAATTCTAAATTCCATGGCCACATTTTAAAAAAATCCATATATTGATTTTTGATTTTTTTTATTCAGTCTGCAAAGAAAAGCACCATTTTAGATGAGATTCTATATCTTCTTTACCCCACCATCAAAATATTTTACTGCGTTCTTATTTTAACTTGAAATGCCAACGTTCTTTCAATTTTACATTCTTCATTCTTCAACGCTATAATATTATAATTATTATAGCTTTCATTTTACAATCTTGCCGTATTAATCGAATTAATCGATAACAATAACAATAACTTTAACAATAAGGAAAGAAACTCCTAATACACATACAATGTGTGAGAATGAATTTGAGATTCAATTAACATATTTTAATCATACAGACTCATTGAATTATTGAACATACGTGATCCAGTAAAGCTCCTTATAAGCAAACGATTATTAAATTGTGATGTGTAGCGATTGTGGAGCATATTTGCAAAACGTATTACTCCAACAAAAGACTTTGTTAATAAATTACGTAATAATGTAATGTAAGTGCTTTTTCCGCAATAAGTCCTCCAGAAATATTATGAAAGAAAATCGGATGTTGCCATAATAACATATATTAGTGACAAATTATTCAAATATTATTTCACGTCACGCATGGTTTCATGTGGATAAATTATAAAGAATATGCGGAACGAAATTAACTAAAAAAATGTGCATGTGATGAAATTGAGTTCAAATTCCACGAACATCAATGAATAGTAGAGTAATATTTCAACTTTATGATGCATACATGTAATCTTATTTTTATCACAGAACATAAAGTCAACCTTCTTGACTTTATACATTTTATGTAACGTAATATGGAGACACTAAAGTATTAAAATCTTGATGAATTCTGAAGATTCCTAAGGAACAACCCGCCTGAAATGATATTTATATTTTGTAGGATTTGTAACGTTACTGATTTAGGTAAGTTGATTAGAAACTTTACAAAAACTATAGAAAGACAACATCTACTAAGAATATCTTTACATTTACGTAATTTTTAAAACAGTTTGTAGTATGAATTCCTTATGGTGCAGTTATCTTAATTTTATTATAATCTCTTATTAATTTTTAACTTTTTTATAAATATACTCTTATGTCTTATCCAATGCGATATATAAAAAAAAATCATATTAAAATAAAAGTTTTTAAAACGAACAATTTCTGAAGAAAATAAAGAACAAATCCAATAATTATTTCCAAAGACTAAATATGTACAAAATAGCTTATGTATTTCAATATTATTTTCAAAGTTTCAATTAAGATGCAAAAGGCGATGTTTCAAACTTACATTTATAATACAAACTATGTTCTATAGGCACACGTTAGTTGATAATATACCGATAATAGTTCCCCACATTCGTGGTATTTCTCCTGCAAGTTGAGAGTTTCAGTTCCACGAAAATTTATGTGAGCGATTGACTTTAGATTTATACTAACATTAAATGAAATACTTGAAAGTTGTAAGGAACATAAAGTTACTTTGAATAATTAATTATAATATAAATTTGGATAAATTTATTATTTAATAAAAAATTTATTTTTTACAGCAAAAAAAGTCGTTTCACAATGTGGAAATTTATTTATAAAAATAACAATTCTTTTAAAGTCTATCAATAGCCGAGATTTGAATACAAATCCAATGAATATAGTTTTTAGTTGTAAATCTAGTTCAATAATTCCATAATTCCGTGGTACACAAAAGGACAATGGAATGGATACGGACATGTATAGAAGACAATCAAATGTAAAGAGGCATGGCCAATTTTAATTTTTACGTTTGTTGATGAATTTCCAATATTACAATATTGGTGGATGCGCCGGACCAAAATCATTTAAAATAAATACTGCAATTTTTAATTAAAAATATATGACATGTTTTTAATGTATTAAATAGCGACTAAGAATTAATTCATATATTTTATACTTTTGATCTTCCACAGCTAATTCATCTACAAATATTTTAAATTAAATGCCAAACATTAATCGTTCATTTTCACATTATTTTTTTTTAATTTATTATTTTCAATATTATTAATCGTTCATTAGTGTTTAATAAACAAGCAATTTTTCACTACATATGTTTTACATTAATGCAAATGTTCCGGTTTTATAATTTCATTTTAATCTCTTTTTGTGAATATCCTAACATGCAAATTAAATTTTGGGAAATTATGTAAATGCTTGTCTACAATACCTAATATTTGCAATTCCTAAACATATACAGGCTGATTTTATATCGTGTAGTATATATTCTACATACAATATGATGGTAGCAGCATCATCCAAATTTGCACGATACAACAATTGCTTTTTCTATAATATTCATTCGTTTAAAAGTATAAAATTTGATAAATTGGTCTATATCTTTATTTAAAGATCTCATTGACAATAAAGTTTATTATTATTATTATTGTAGTATTGAATTATTTCAAATTGTCAACAATAGCAGCTGCAATCGTTAATGGTTTGATATTTTGTAATTATTACTTTATGAAAATCGTTTTTATTAAAATTGCCATTCGTACATTCTTACAATCATTTTTTGTATTATTAATTTAAAAATAGCAATTTTATTGAATAAATTAGGAAAATCGAAGCAGCATAAGTGATAATTTAAACATAACCTATTCAAGTATAAATATGTTTCAAATGTACTTTTAAGAGTACAATAATTTTAAATAAAATGCTTATATTCTTTACCAATTATGAGCATTTTAATTTTAATTTAAAAGTATGAAATTTGATAACTTGAATTTTTAAAATATTGACGTCCGTCCGTACACGAGGCATTCCAATTACCATAACAAGGTACTGAAGGCAATATAACTTTATAATGCTGCGCATAAGAATAATTCATATTATATTTCCTTTAAACCGCGATTTGGACTTTATAACCTTAACTTATCGTAAAAAATTTATTATTATTATTGTCATAACATTGTTAATTATTGTTAATATTATTTCTAATATCACATTATTTTTACAATTCATTCCAATACTTTTCTCATTGTTATATATCTGTGGTCCATTTAACGATTCACAAAGAAACATACTTAGACTTTTTTCCGAGGACTTCTATTTTCTTATAAGCTTCATTGCAGACTTTAATGTTTAAAATTCAAATTTACTTTCTGTAATGTAAGCTAGGGTGAGGGTAAAATAATAATTTTGAATTATTGATTTAAGTAGCTTTCTCCAACAAATTTTGATTTGCAGTTTTCATCCATAAATCTTCAAATGTGCGTGTTGGTATTATTACATATTTATTAACAAATCTTGTCACATGTAATTGTGCAAGGCAGCTGATTAAGAAATTCCCATTGTAAAACTCTATAGAAATATTTATATCGAATAAAAGTCAGGAATCATAAATAAAACGAAAAATGTGCCTAAAATATTATTTTGGTGATACGTCTAAAGTGAAATACCTACCATGTTGTTCCCATATTTATGTACAAAATTTAATAAGTCCGACTGAAATACGATGCACTATGCAAACATTTTGTATTGGAGGGAATATCTATACATGTATGTGTAGAAAAGTCATATATTTTCTCAGCTGGAAATTTTGTGCGGCTTTCCGCTGACACATAACTCGGTCAGCGTTGCTGTTTTCAAACATTTTCATTAGCATTTCGACTGCCGGTTCCGGGCAAACTGCGACATTCATATTAAAACTTTCACGCCATCGTGTAGACAAAATATTATATTCAATCTTGTTTGATTAAAATATGATGAATATTCCAAGACATTTTTGCAATTAGTTTAATAAAATGCATTGCCTTGCGCACAAACTTACAATAAAATACAATTTTAACTGCTTATTTTTCATTGTTATCTAATTTTTATTTATTTTACTATAATATGCCGACTTTTGACGTTTTATTGATTTGAAAGCTACGGAAAACAAAGGATTAAATTCAACATTACGGCATGAAGTTCGATATACATATTCTACTATACCGATATTTTTAATCATTCAAGTGCAATCATATTAAAAAATTCATTGTTTAACCCATAACTACCTGGTTTGGTGGGTGGGTAGTTTCTGGTAGCCCCATTCCAAATTTGTTGACTGCTAGATACCGTAGTAAACAAGATTTATTATTTTATCATTTTTTTATGTATATCTAGAGTAAGACGAACAATATTCAACCGAAATTTCACATAATTTATTAATTAAAACCGAAAATAATATTTAAGATTTAAGAACTTGCAGAGAAGGAAGTCTTTTAAAAAGTGAGGTCTCATACGATCTATTCTTGGAGGCGAACCATGATCAAAAGAGTTTACACATTTTAAATTATCAGAATCATTGATAAAGAGAACGGGATACTCGTCTGCGAGTGTATCTGGGAATAAGATGGGCCTAATAGGAAATCTGTGCTTGTTTCGTAAAGCCTCGTTTCTGTCGTCGGAGCTTAAGATTTTGACCGCTCCTTTTATATCGAAATCGTTGACTTTTGCTTCGATTCTTCTACCAAAAGTGTTTGATTTTCTATTTTTGCAAGATGATGTCGGTAAGTTGAAAGAGACTAAATTGCTTTTAATTTTGGATGTCAAATTTTTGATTTCTGGGTCCATAACGTTAAACGACTTATATGCAAAAAGCAACAGATCTTCCCACGCTGGCAAAGAATTAGAGTTCAAACATGTATTAATGACTGTTGTTAATTTGTCTGCTGAAGGGAAGCGTGCACCTTTTGGAATTCTCCTCAAAGTATGAATACCTTTATGTGAAAAAACTAAATTATCTTGTAGAGAAGTTGTTTGTGCAGATCTGTCTGATTTTGATTGTGAAGCTTGATTATGATCAAATTTTTCAATTCAGTTGATTTTGATCTATAAATGCCGTGAAGGTGAAAATGGATATGGGATCTTTTGATAATGTTTTTCTGTAGATGATTCTGATCCAGTATTTAGTTTGTTGATGAAACTGTCATAGTCGTCATTATTATATTATTATTTATTATATTTTAAATTTGAAGATTATATGTTTAGTTTCCTAATTTAGAAATTTCAGCTAATAAGTATTATTGTTTTGTAGTAGTTAGAAGTGCTTTTATTTGAACATTACTATCCAATAAATGACAAAAATTATTCTTAATTTGCTAAACACGAATACAACTTCCCAGTGTAACAAACTTCCACGTCTGTAATGTGTTTGAAGGAGTACAAGCGAGATGGATGGATTGGTTTGTCGTACAGTCCCACTCTTGATTAACGGTGGTTCTCGGGGGTTGCGCAAAACCTGCCTAGACTGAGACAGTCTAGGATTTCCTTCACCAGTCCAATCAGCAGGAATACAACTAGGATCTTGTTCATTTGATTGTGTCACGGAATTGTTAGCCAAGCGACCTTTTTTTTATTTGTATAAACTATTATGTTCACATGTACTTCAAGTTTATCTTTCTTAACGCATGTTACCGTAAACTATAAATAAACTTCTAGTTTAAAATACGTACATGGTAAATGTAATTTATATTTGACTAAACAATTATAAATTTTGCTAACAACTCTAGCGAAAGATTTAATATAACTACGCATTATATAATATTATTCTATAGCTATATTTACTACAATTTACCTCAAAATTAACATCCTGCAATATTTTCATGTTTATATTCAGGTACAATAAATTGATAATTAAAATCAATAAACTTATGTTTTAGTATTTTAATAAAAATTTGTTTATTGAAAATTAAAACAAGAAAAGTATTGTTTATATTTTTTGTTGGTTTCAGCAAATTTTGAATTTTAAAATAAAAAAAATTTAATATGGGTCAGATGTTTTAACAATTGTTTTACCTTTTACATATGGAAACTCATCATTTTCCATTTAAATATTTTTTACTTGTACAAAATTACCTTTAACATAATATGACTTTGTTCATTAAATTAAGTTTATAAGGAACCATGCAAGGTAAAATTTAATTTTCAACGTAATTTACCATTAAAGTTGAAGCACAAAGTTAACTTGAGTAATATGGTGCCAGAAGTAGACTAATTATTGCTAATACAAGCACAAATTGAATCAATATGATGTCGAAGTTACAAAAATAACATTAATTAATTAATTTAATTGTCTTAAAGAAACTAGTGAACTAAAAATAATAATAATAACTTTTATTATTATCATAATTATGTTTCTATTCTTATTATAAATATTACGCTTTAAACTATTATAACAAACAAATTTTATTTAATTGCATTGTTTGCAGGTTACATGGTTACATCATAAAGAAGAATCGATACATCTCTTAACAGTGGGGCGAAATGCTTACAGTAGTGATGAGCGCATAACTCTTAGCTTCCGGTACCCTAACAACTTTAGGTTGGAAATAGCGTACGTGACAAGAAGAGATGAAGGTCTTTATGAGTGTCAAGTGGCTACGCATCCTCCAAAAGTCAAGAGGGTATTTCTGAAAGTCACAGGTTTGTAACACATTAACTAACTCTCTTCATGTCGTTGAACAAAAAACTAAGTTTTTTTAATAAACCTCCGAATTTGCCAAATAGAAAAAATAAAGAATTAGGTCAAAAGTATAAATAAGTTCCACTACCAAGTCAACGGCATAAACAATTAATAAGTTAATAAAATTGAATAATTAAAATTGATATTTATATGATTTCGACGAATGATATTTTTAAATTGATTAAACAACTTTTAAACAAACTTTCTAAATGCATGTCCCTGCTCAATTTTATACTTTACTTATTCTCTTTAATATCCAAGACTGCAACAAGTTTCGATCGATCCTTGTTATGTGTTTATGAAAGGTCAATCAAAAGTTTTCGTAAGCTCTTCAAAACTAATTTCTCACAATTTGTCCAGTTCTTTCATAACTGAGGCTGATGCTTTGATGATTTAATTCCATTTGAAAACACTTTAAATCTATCTATTGGGAATATTATTACTATATTGTATGATGGTTATTTATTAATAAAGAATAATTCCAAAAGCTCTACATTTTAGCAAATTAAATACATGTTATTTTAAAATACATGTGCAAGTTGTTTATTTGTCAAAACGTCAAAACGTCATGTTTTGACTTTGTTGTCACGAGCTTTTCTCAGCTGACTAAGTTAATATTTCACTGAGTTGAGTTAAATGAAACTTGAAATTTCGGTCTCTAGATAGCGCTTGTTTATAGAAATGTAATCTAGTTGGCATTATGAATAATTGTATAATACTTGACTACCATGGAAATATGATAAGTATATTCAATTTAACAATGCATTTCACAGAAACGAAAAATTGCGAGGGTAATTCTGAATAAAGTAAAACATAAAGTAAATTTTCTTTTTTAAATTGAATTGAAACATATTTATTCCGGGTTTCCGCAATCAATCGTGCAGTAGTATTAAATTTAGATAAAGCTCTACTCTGATTAAATTTTACCCTTGCTAATTGTCGAATAAAATCTACAGCAAAAAATGTCGTGAGCTCTTGACAGTTTTATCTTTCCAACTGAATGGCACATTCATTTTGTATAATGGCACATTTGTTATGGGGAACGTTTTACAATAAAAATTGTAACATATGTTTTAATTAATCTCTTATTTTTTAAACTGATTGTTACGTTTGAATAAAATTTATTGTTTGCTTTAATAGTTAAATTAATCATTAAGAAATGTTCAAAAATGAATGTATTTAAGATAAATGTGCCAAGCCTCGTTTTAATTTATACCCTTGACAATTGTACTTGATTCGTTTTATTTAAAGAAAACGCTTTTATTCGTTTATTTGGTTTAATTAATTAATATCGTAATGGGATGCATTTTTGTAATTAATTTTAACTGTAACGTTTCTTATTTAAACAAGTTTCAAAAATAAATAAAATGATTGGTCAAGTTATATGAGTACATTTGTAAAGGATCATTTTTATATCAACGATTTATTATTTCATCATTCGGCGGGGTTCATACAACCCTTGCCGCATCCCGCATTTCGACCGCCATTTCTTTCTGTCTCGCCAATCTTCTTCGTTTATTGCTCAGTCTACAATATACTGTCTAAAGCCTTGGATTTATGTTGTTTCAGGCCCTCCTTTTCTTCTTCTATTTTGTGTTGCATAATTTAGTGCTTTTGTGGGACACATATTTTCTTTCATTCTCATTACATGGTCATACCAGTTGCCTTTCGGTACATGTATAAACAGATCTTGTTCTACGTCTAATTTCTTCATTTGAAGTCCATATTAACCGTTTCGATCAGCTTTTTGTTTTTAGCGAAAAGCTGCCGACACTCAGATCCATATATGTTAAAATCGGCCCTACTACTGTTTTGTAGATTGTCAATTTAGTATGCTAGACCAATGCACGACGCCACCTCTCACTGAGTGCCGTAAGCATTAGTCGGTGTCTGCTTATCGGCCATAGGGAGCTGCAAGTGGATGAAATTGCAATCATCACGAACTCGCAGTCCGGCCAGTGCGCAGACGTCAGATAAGTCAGATGTGGACAAAATTATTTGAAACACGAGCTCGACTTACATTAGTCACTCACATCCTCAGACCAACGTTGGTTTCTGAGTTGATACTCGTCAGTACGGCTATTGTGAGTGACTAATGCTTGCCGTGGCAGTTAGCTGCCGGACCTGGCATAGGTCGAGAGACCGGCAAGCATTAGTCACTCACAATAGCCGGACTGACGACGAGTATCAACTCAGAAACCAACGTTGGTCTGCGGATGTGAGTGACTAATGCAAGTCGAGCTCGTGTTTCAAATATCAATTTGGTACTTAATCTTATCTGATGCGAGTAAAGAATTCAGAACTCAAAGGGCTTTTGGATCTTGATCACTCTGTTTTGATGTCTTTATTGGATGTTCCTTCTTTGGATATTATGCTGCCTAAATATTTATATGCATCACACTTTTTAACTTCTTTGTTTATTACTAATTTCGTGTCTTCTACGTCATTTCCTATCACCAGATATTCTATTTTCGTTATATTCATAGATGTCCCCGTTTTTATATTCTTCTAGTTCTAGTTCTAGTTTCCTGAGCGTAAAGTCCAAGTCATCTTCATTATTTGCTACAATCACTTGATCATCATCGAAGATTTCTATTCCCATTTCTGAAACTCATCTCCACCAAATATTCAGTTCTTCTTGGATGTATATTTTAAACAGGATGGGCGATAGGCTGCATCCCTGTTTAAGACTCAATCACTTGCTGTAAAAAAAAAAACCTTTATTTGGCATATCTACATGTCTACATTTCATTTATTTCATTGTGTTCATTTTCTCTTTCCATTCCTTCAATCTTTCCAAGCCTTCTACTGTCTCGTTCATGATCCTCCACCATTTCCTTCCACAGAACAAATATATTGTCGATATATGACCTTTCGGCGCGGAATCCAGTTTGTTATACTATATCTTCGAGTCCACTTTCTATTCTGTTTTTCAGAATTTTGTCATATAACCTTCCCATTGCGCTAGTTACACTTATACCACGATAATTCTGACAATTTTTCTTGTTTCCCTTTTTAAAAATCGAGCTTATATAAGCTAAATTCCCATCTTCTGGGATGACGTCTCCTTGGATCATACATTTATTAAAAATTTCTGCCAGAATTTCGTGCAAAATACTTGGTGCATACGTCACTAATTCAATGGAAATGTTTCCTGGCTCCGCTGCCTTTCTATTGTTTGATTTTCCCAATGTGTCTTGGATTTCATCTGTGGTTATGTCATTCCCATTGCGCTAGTTACACTTACACCTTGATAATTTTAACAATTTTTCTTGTTTCCTTTTTTAAAAATCCTCTGGGATGACGTCCCCTTGGATCATACATTTATTAAAAACTTCTGCTAGAATTTCGTGCAAAATACTTGATCCATACTTCATTAATTCTATGGAAATGTTTTCCCAATGTGTCTTAGACTTCATCTGTGGTTATTTCATACACGTACCGATCTTCTACTATGTCTATATTTATATTCACATGATCCTTTCGACCTTCGTTTAACAGGATGTTATAATACTTTTTCCACTGACTCATGCTGATTAGTTGTAGGTATATTTTTAGGCTGTTTTCGTTCTAAGGTTTCGTTCTAAGGTTTTTTTTTTTTATTGTTTCTTTTCTGAGACTTTTGTTCTACTCATTCATCTATCCAATTCTATCATCAGATGGTGATCTGATCCACATTCTGACCTCAGATGTACCTTTACGTTTGTGGTCATTAACTTGGAATGTTAAGATTAAGTAATCAATTATTGAGCGCAGTCCCCTTATTGGTTGCCCCACGTTAATTTATGTACATATATCATTGCGAAAAAAGAACCCATTCGTTATTTGTAAGGAGGTATTTTGACATAGATCTTTTAAGTGTGTACCATTATCGTTTACTGTCTCTTCACTTATGTAATCACTATGGAAACACTTCTTTTTGCTCGTTTGTCTTTGCTTACATCACTGTAGAAGTGAAGGTAGTCATCTATGCAATCACTTCCTCTTCCTTTCTTTTTGTTCTCCATAAGCACGCATATTTCTCAGTTCTTGAAAATGATCGACTTGTTTGTTTCTTATTCCTTGTAAGTTCCATGTAGCCAATCTCATAGTCCTTTTGGGTAGCGTTCGTCGCAATTTAGATCCATCTTGGGTCCGATTTATATTTTAAAAATTTAAAATAATTTAAAAAATCCCTTTTATTTATAAATCGTAATACTATGTGTTACTATAGTTACTGTACTGTACAGTTAATTAATATATTGGTTTTTTTTGTAACAAAATTTCCTGTCCTGAAAAGAAATTTAATTATTAAATGTATTTATTTCCTATATAAAGTATTTTTAATATTTATATCACTGTGAAAATAAGTAGTAAATATCGTTTTATTTGTATCGTGTTTAACTCGAAACTTACTGATTTCACAAACTCTTTGTCCGATTCGTTGGAAGCATGTGAAATGTTGGCAATTTTACAAAACGTCTCCAATCAATTTCAACGAAATTGTTCTAGAAAATGTCTCGAGTGTAACATTTCCTTCTATTATGACCAACACATTTTATAAAGGCAAACATCTAATCTTTTCTCCATCAATGTTGTGTTTTCGTTTGTATAAATATGAGTTTGAAATATGTCACTCTTGGGACAAACATAAAGTTGCTTAGTTATCCATAAAGAAAACAGTTATGGCATGTAAACACATGTATTAGTATAGGAAAGAGTCTCATGATAAACATTTTCGAAACTGCGGAACCGGACCTGACCGGACCTGATTTTAAAATCATAACATTTGTTTGTTTTCTTTTTCAGTAATTTTTGTGTAACTTTTTGCACCGTCTTTGCTTTAATTACATAATAAGATATATATATAATTTAAGTTACATTAAAATTAAAATTTAGAACTATGCAAAAATTTAAAATTAGTCGGACATTATCAACAGAAATTTACGAACAACATTTTCTCAAAGTGCCCGTTTAATATGGTATTTTTACTATAAATAATAAATAAAAATATCTGTTTTTTACCTCAAAATCATAAAAAAAATCTTGAATAATTTACTTTTGAATTTTATCATTGTTTATCTGATTATATTTATATATGCGTCCATTAGAAAATTAATTCTGGAGAAAATTTACAAATTTATCTTTGATAAGATGACCGGTGAATTTGATATTTTATGTGAAATTTTTAAAATGTTTTGTAATGTAGTTTATCATTTAGTAGCATTAAGAAAATAACATTGTGTACAGCACTGGAACAATCAGTCTATCAACTATTATTACTTGTCGATATTCTACATTCCCCTTCATTCGCATTCCAAACCCAGCTGCCATTACCGGGTAACGTTTGCTATCATCTACTAGAATCCTTTCGAATGAACCATCTCCCGCAGGAAAACATATTACATACGACAGGGGATGTAATCATTTACCTACCGCTATTATCATTTAGTCTTATGGTTTTTAAAATATGTTGTTCAAAGCCTCTATTTCGAATCCGCTTTTCCTCATTGATCCATTATTAAAAAATGTCTCTTTTAATATTTTCATTGAACGCAATTTCTCGATTGTGTCGATAAGTAGTTTTAGTTATTAGTACTTCTTTGATTTAACAGAATTAAATTCTTAATAAGCAATAATAAGCTAAGTATTTAATATATCGTTTTCGATTTTAGAAATTTTCCATTTCAACATGTTTAAAAAGTGAATTAAAATATATCAATTATATGAACATTCATTAATTATTAAATATTTTTTTGAAAATATATTAATAGCCTTTTTAATTATAGATAATTAACTTTATAATTAACAAACGCACAAATACATGAACAAAGTAACTGTAATGATCGACACGAGATTTATTTACAAAAGACTTGTTAAAAATGTTATATAGTGCATAAATAATTATGTCGTGACAAATTATTCAACTTGACTATTGCTAGGTACGTATCATTATACTTGACACAATACAAAAAGCTCGAGGTAACCGTTATGAGTTGCCATTAGTTTGTTGTATTTTATAATTTCTTTATGATCACAATGAGACATGCAACTTGGCAATAAAAGAAAATTATTTTTTTATTTTTACATAAAATCGTTTTGTTAAATGAATATATCAATTTTATATCAAATTTATAACATTATAAAATTAAAAAACCACTAGATAATAATTAACTCTACGCGTAACTTAATCGTTCAATAAATTTAAAAGGTTTTAGTTAAAGTGAGAAAAAAACTATGATACTCTGAGGTTTAAGAACAAGATGGTTAAGTTTTCCTCCTGTTATTTAAATTTATGGCCCCGTAAAGTGGAAGAGATTTATTATTAAATTAAAACTTTAAGTAATTTACATATAGTGTAAGGTTAAGAGATTTACTATTAGTAAGGTGTATTTTTATTCGACCTGAAAATATCGAGACGTTTGAAATACAAAAAAAAAAGATAAAATTAAAGTTTTTAATTGGATATCTAATGTCAAAATAACTTTCTTTGCAATCATTGTTTAAAATGTCTCGTCTATTTCTTCTTGTCTATTTTATTCATTCTTTTCTTGAAATTTATTTTAAAACACATTCAATAGAACGTTTATAATTGATTTTTTTCCTAAATTTCACATCGTAAAAATTAAATTTTCAATTTCGTATATAATGTTAAACACAGTCACATCTTAACTGAAACTTAAAATAATTTTTTCTCGTCATTTTAAATGTTTGCAGCCAAAAATAGACAGGTAAACTAACTTACTTGCAATTATATCTTTTAAAAATGTCTAAACATGATTACATTATTAAATATAAAATTATTTAAAATTTTTTTTTTAAATATAAATATTTTGCGATAGCCCCTTTACACCACATGCACTACGCCCATCATTAATCTTCGTTAATTAAACAAAGATGTTTTACAATGTGTCTATAAACACTAAACTAATATAATGTAACTGAAGTAAACTTCATGTTACTTTAATAGGTCAAGGTCGGCACATTTGGTGTATATTTAAAATAATATTTCAAGTTAGTTTACGTCGTCAGTCAAATTGTTCAAGAATATTTTGTTAAATTTCTTAATTAATTACTCCATTTTATTCATTTTTTATAAAGCAACACAAGATGAAAAACAGTTGCTAAAACTAGGGAGCATGCATTGGGGTAAATGATTTTTTTACGAGTTAAGTTTTAAGTTAAGAAATAAAAACTATTTTTTTGTAATTAATTACAGCTCCAGAGGTGAAAATTGTGGATGAATCTGGTCGTGCAGTTTTCGAGCGATATTATAAAGCAGGCAGTGCCCTAGAATTAACATGCTTGGCTACGCAAGTAGGTGGTTCAAATGAAGAACATCCTATAAGTTGGAGACATGGTGATGGGACTCTTACTAAAGGCATCAGGTGAGTTATTTTATTATAAATAAAATTTACAATACAAAGACCAAGGAATAATGAATAATAAATCCTTTCAAGGCATAAACTAACTAGATGTTTTCCTTTATTAAATATTTATTTAGTTTCCTGTAATTTTCAATTCATCTTTATACTATAATGGAATTCTAAAGTAACTTTAATTGGACCTTTATATTGCGAAAGCCTCGAAAAACTAATGAAAAACTATTTATTGAAATAAAGTAGATCTGTAACAAAGATTATAATTGCGTAGTTATCTGTATTCATAATTTCGGATGTGGCCAGCAATCATTTCTGATTAATGAAACAGACTCCAACTGGTTTCCTAGTAGGTGCTAAATTGCATATCCTATAAAATATAAAAAATTTAAGCATATGGTTAATTTTGAAAATTTGAAACTCATCTTGTTATGTTTGTTGAAAAGTTTAATTTTCAGTTTTCATTGTCGTCGAATTGCTGATATTAAAAAAATCTTAAAGTGTATCAAAAAATATATATATATATGTATTTCGAAACTAAACATTACGGGTTGGTTGCTTTTCATGGTTACATACATAATTTTTCTATTTACTCCCTTATTATTTCTTTTCTGGATTTTTTTTTTTTTCAAAGATATGTTATTAATTAAATATTATTAATATTAATATTATTAAATATTAATTGAATATCAAATCATTTTCATAAAAATCCTTAAATTCAACATAATTTATATCCCTTTTTTGAACCAATTAAAATAGCGTTACTTTATTACAAATCAAATTTTGGACAATATATGGGGTGAATTTGACGATAAGTTTTTGAAATAAGAAATAAACATTCCTAGAATGTAATGTCTTATGTCAAATTGTTATATGTCAGCTTTGAAATTATGTGTAGGATATGACATTATTATATTTGCAAGACGCTTATACAACATAAGGTAACATTCTTGGCGTGAAACAATAAATGAATTAATAAACAAATATATTTATTAAACATGTCTTTATTTTATTCATTTTATTTTTAATAGCATTAAAGTTGTTTTAATCGAAAACTGAAGGAAAAGGATAAGTATTATTCCAAGCATTTCCATCTAAAAATTTGACACTCACATTTGTTTATATTTAAATACGCACATTTAAAATGGGGCAAAAGTTTACATTGGAACCGAGTGTATATACATGTAATGGAAATGTATCGAAAAGCAAATTCAAAAACTTATACGACTCTTGTTTATAGTGGATATACTCATTTTAAAGGAATCCTTGCATACGAGAGACTTCTTATTTGTTTTATGTTAATGTTGGAAACACAAATCTTCTATAGGAGAAACCACGAGAGCAGGCGCGTCAAGGTCATATTTGAATTGTATGAAACAAGTTTCAGAAATCGCACCTCTATTATCATATACATAGCTATATATTTACTATATTGCATTATTCATATATATCGACATTTTAGATGACATAACCTAGAAAATAGGTAAAAGTAGATTTTGGTAACAATAATTATAGTTAAATACTGTAAAAATAAAATAATTATTAGACATTAATATGAACTGTAATTTAAAGAAACAAACAAAAACTTTTGGTGCGTCAACGCCGTAGACATGCTAATTTTACATTTAATAACGACATACGTTTCTGATGTTACATATAATTTATGTACCAGCCATACGTTTCTGTTTTAATCTCTTTTATCAACATGCGTACCCACGTAATGTCCGAATCATCTTAGTTGTCTCTGTTCTATATGTTCTACTGGTTTCGTCCTCAGTATATCTCTAAAGATATTGCTTCTAATTTTGTATATTTGTATTTTACCTTCTACCCGTCTAAGTAATCTCATTTCCGCACTTTTTATCTTACTTTTTTGATGTCCGTACTTTAGGATTGGTATAACCACTTTTTTAATATTTCCAATTTTGTTTCTTTAGGGATTACTTTCTTTACTAAAAACGTGATCTTAATAGTATCGAATAGTCTTCCCGCTGATCCTGTATGTTCTTGATCTAGTTTTCCATTCTGTTATAACATCGCGCCTAGGTGTGAAACTATTTACTTGTTCTTTGGTCTCTGATGTGTCGTTCCTGCCTTTATTCTCATGTTGTTTTTCCGATTTTATGTCTTCAGGTTTTCGTTTAAAGTTTTCGCGTCTTTGGCGATTAAGAATATGTCGTTTGTGTATGTTACTCCTGATATTTTAAGGTCCTCCATTTTCCAGTACCCTTTATCCAAGACAATTGAGAATAACAATGGACTAAGTATGCATCCCTGGCGGACACCTTTTGTAGTCTCGAACATGACTTTTCTTGTCTGATTCTGACAAAGTTCTTGGTTTTCTTGTATAAGGCTTTTACTCCTTGTATTATGTTCTCTTTTATGTCTCGTTCTTTTAGGATTCTCCATATGCCCTCTCTGTTCATCCTGACGAAAACTTTCTCCAAGCAAAGATGAATCTGTCTTCTTTGATTGCTTTTTCGGATATTTGTCTTATTGCGATGATTGCATCTGTCGTTCTCCACTTGCTCTAAATCCACGTTGAGTGTCTTCAATTGTTTCAAATTTTTCTCTTAATCTTTTTTCTAAAGTTCTTACATATACTACTGCACTTAGTAGTATATGTAAAAGTAGAAGTAGTAGATAGTAGAAGTGATTCGCTTGTAATTGTTGCAGTTCTTTGTGTCTCCTTTTTTTGTGGATTGGTGTTATATCATCCAATTTTCTGGAGCCTTCCTGAATGTAATACTTTATTAAACTTTTTTTTTCGGTTTCTCGGTGATTTGTTTCTCTCCAGCTTTTAACATATCTGTTGTTACTTGATCGTATCCCGGTGCTTAACCCATTTTCATTCTATTAAAAGCCTCTTGTACTTCTTCTATTGTTATGTCTTTTGTTAAGTGTTCTATTGTTTTTATTTTATTATTATTTTCTTCTTGTTATATCGTTGTTATATCTGTTTTTTCTAGTAGGTTTTTAAAATATTGTCTCTATCTGTCCATAATTTCTTCTTCCTCTCCTTCCTCTGTGATTATTTATATTAATGATTTATATTAATTTTGGTAGCTCCGAAGAAAGCTCTGCCCAGGACTTCTTTTTTTCTTCCTTGACTAATATTTTAACTTCATTTTTATTATTTTTATATCTTTCATAGTTTGTGTTTTGCTACTTAGTAGATTCTCCAGATCTGTTTCCTTCTGTTGGTGACAGTTTTTATGTTTTCGGATCACCAGTGCGTCCTCTTGATTAGTGTGTATTATCTTTGCTTGTTCAATCGTATCTTCTAAAGTTAGGTTTTCCATTTTCTGTTCAAGGATTTCCTGACACTTCCGTTGTAGTTCTTTTAATTTATAACACCTAATCTTTCTGTTGCCTATCTTCCGCTTGTGTCCTACTGGCAATATAGAGTTTTCATTATCCAATTTCATCTCTAGCAGGAAATGCTGCGTCCTCTCCTGACTTTTATATCTTTAATCTTTTCCCATATATTTCTACTGACTAAAGAGTAATCTATTATAGACTTTTCATTTCGCTGCTTACTTTTCTTGTCATTCTGTGTATTTCTTTATGTTGAAATTTTATTAATCTTTCTCCATTAGTATTCTTCACTTTTCGCCTTGTTTTCCTAAGCACCACTCTTTGTTATTGTTATTTCCACTTTACCAATTTTCAATTTGTTGAAATTCTCATTTACTGAATATTGTAACATGTGTGTTTATCTTTAGTGGGTTATAGCACTACATAAAAAAAATCAATTAAAAATATATGTTACAATAATAAGAAATATATCAACCAACAAGAAGTTAAATAGCTTCATAAATAATTTATAAACTTCATTGTATGTTTACTTGTGTTAAATCATTTAGCGTTTAGTTAGAAAGGTAATGCTAATGTTTGATTTCAGTTCTAACATCTCCGTCAGTTCGGATTCAGCAGTCTCAACCCTAACTGTGGCCCCTTTGCAGAAGCGCCACTCGGGCAACTACACGTGCGCCATAGGAACGCTAGCTTTTGCCACAGTGGCTGTACACGTTCTTAACGGTAAGTTATTGCTGTAAAATCTGCCAAATCTTACCATTAATCTTAACTTTCGAGAATAATGTACCGGCTTGGCGGGCGGTTGGTAAAAGTGCGGTTGCCAATCAGAACAACGAATCAAATAAGTGAAGGACGATTCCTCAAGACTGTACAGTTTTAACAAAGATAAATGAAAATCAATTGAGTACAAACACGCCCTGTCTATTAAAGCTTCTATATTACATTCCTTTTTATTAAAAACCTCTACGTATTAGAAACTTTTTATTTGTCTCATGTGAACGCCAACTTATCCAAATAATTATATCAAACAGTAGTTCATTTTTTACAACAAAATATTTTCCTTTATAATTTTATATACACAGTGAGATATTTAGCTTCGCTGTCTCGTTATATGAAATAAAGCATATATATAAATGTTTTTTTAACATTTAGAACCTTATAATTATGTTCACTTACACAAAATGTCACTTGATTTTTTTTAATAGCACCCAGTATATTTTTACATTTAACTGCTTTTTTCTTACCCTATACGATCATAATAAATTTTCTTAATTTTCCCTCGACTTGCCTCAAATTGTGCATAATTTCAATAACAAAAAAGATATTGACGGACACCTAAATGACCACCCTGTATATGTAAAAACTGATTTATTAATTCTTGTCAAATAACCATTGGAATTTAAACAGGAATTACCTAAATAATAATATATTAATAATAATTAATAACATATTTTTAAAGATTTCGTCACCGGGAACTGTATTGTATTGGTTTCTTTAGATTTGAAGTTTTTTCAGTAAATATTTTTTCATTCCAACAAAATTTAACGTAAGTATATCCAAACCAGCCTAATCAAACGAATATAAAAATACGAAATCCAACTTCACCTAAATTAACAAAATTTACACAGACCATTGCTTTGAACAAATCTTTGAATTTTCTAATTTGTTGATAAAATACGTTAAATACAAAAAAATATATATTTTTTAGGTATTACCTATTGAAACTGTTTATTATCTTGTGAGGGTAAAATAATATGGTCGTACGTAAAACTGCGTGTTTGTAGAATATCTATCAGAATTTATTTAACAAAATTACTTTTAAAATATTTTAAAATTTCTTTCTAAAAAATACTAAGGCTTGAGTGCAGATAATTCTTGTTTAGAAAAATCTTTGAAGTTCTTTAACTGAATCGTAGAAACACGTAAAATTATCTAAAACAAAATAACATTTTGAAATATTGCATAGTTTGTATTTGATTTCTATTACTATTTTACTAACATTGTTAATATCATTATTATATTATAAATAAAATATGCAAATAATAAATAAAATATATGTATCAGATTTAAAGTTGTAGGAATTTGGTTCGAGGTATTTCGTTCCGAAAATAAAGCATTAATTCATTTATTCAAGCAAATTATTTTTTTCTTAATTTGGTTTTAGACGTTTTATTTAGAATAATGCATACAAAACCATGCACTTGACACTTGATGAAATATAGATAATCAATGGATTTAGCCTTAAGCATATGAAAATCATTTATTAAAATAAATTAATAATTATAAAATCCATGTTATATATCAGATTATTAAATTTGAATGTAAATTTATTCAACTAGGTAAATACGCTTATGAAGCGACATTTGAAAATTTGTTCAAAAGATTGGCCAGTTTATTTAGTTAGTAACGGTAGACATAACTTAGAAAAGGATTTTAAATCGCAGATTAAATATAAATGTGAAACCACTGGCCACTTTAAAACATATTACTGCTCTCGTTTGACGGATACCGAAGCTTTCAAGACCCTACCATCTGTACATAACACTGTCCATGAATACATCTACTTTTCTCAAATATATTTGTGCACTTTAGAGAATTCGCCTGGCTCAAAACAGACGTTAGACGTAAGAATTTCAATGTTGAGATTCGAATCAATCTTAAACACTTGAATGTTTTATTTCAAAACACTTTTGCATCGCATTTCAAAATAAAGGTTTTTGACTTGAGTCACTTTACAGTATTGCACGATGTACTTTAAATATTCAATTTATGAATAAAAGGGTTAAGATTTATTTTATGAAAAAAACACGAAATTGAGTATTATTTTTAATATCAACTTAAATATCAATAAGAAAGTTCCCAAATTAATTACAGTGGAACTGAAGAACCATAACATAGAAATTTGCCTACTCAATGAAGATAAAGAAAAGGCAAATGAACAACACAGATCCGCATACAGTTAAAAAACACAACAGCACAGGCAGATGTGGGAATAGATTCCTCGCACGTGGAGATTATAATGCAAAGCATACCAACTGGGTCACAAGATTATCTCCCCTCGAAAGAAGTAGAAAACTATAATAAGTTATCAACGAAATGCATCTAGAACACCTATCTACATACTGTCAAACTGGCCTACAGATCCAGGTAAAATACCTGACTTTTTCATCGTAAATGGTATTGCCAACGAATATTTACATGTTGAATCCCATGAAGATCTAATTCAGATCATACCCCAATTATTGCTCAAGTGACGATATCACATAAAATACTTGCTCCAAGACTAATAAACGGAAATTGAAGTTTACTTTAAAGAAATTAATAGAACCTTTAAAAACACACGAAATCTAAACAGCTCTAGAAAATTTAAACAGAAATTCAAGATGATGCAGTTCAATCAAGCCAACAACAAATAAAAAAGACGAAACACCATAGAAAACCGATGATAAGAAAGGTAATTCTAGAGAAACGCAGACTAAGAAAAAAGTTGCAATAGACCAGGCAGACAGAGAAAAGAAATTGCAAAGAAAATGTTTGGAATTAAAAGAAATGATCAAAAAAATAAAAAAATATTTTGAAGAATATCTAGAAAATCTAACACCTATTATGCTCTCTGGGAAGCCACTTAAAAGACCATAACAACAAATACAACCGATCAAAAAAGATAATAAGAAAAAAAAAACGTTTTAACCTTTAACGAAGGAAAACGCGGCAGATGAAGAAATACATGAATTCCTAAATGCTCCATACCAAATGGCTCTCTTACACTAGTTAACAATACCTAGAGAAATTCAACAGTTAATCAACAGTTTAAATAAAAGAGAAGTACCAGGATATGATCTAATATCCAATGAAATATTTACCTAAAAATGGAATAGTCATGGTAAACTAGCAGATTACAACAACCTAATAAACAACCCATTAAAATAAATTACCAACAATGTCTAAAATTGCCGAAAAATTAATATCAAATAGGATAGAAATAGAAACATCTAAACAAACATTAATTTCAAATCACCAGTTTGAATTTAATCCAAAACATTGAACTATCCAGCAAATAAACAGAATTGTCGAATAAATCCAAACAACCTTCCAAGAACAAAGTTATTGCAATGTTGTATTCTTAAATGTTACCCAGACCTTCGATAAGGTGGCATATCTTGATAAAAGCTATTTATATGGAAGATATGGAAAGCATATCAAAAAATTCACGAAATCAATACTGGTGTCCTGCAGGGTATTGTTCTGGGACCTATTCTCTATATATTGTTTACTACACTTGAAATGATGATTGTTCTTAATCACAGACCTGTACTGACTACACTTTCCTCTGAACGAAAATAACAGCAACATACGTCAACGATTCCGCAATATTGATGAAAAATAAGAATCCTGAATGTAATTCGGAAATACTTCAATTATGATTACAGGATATACAAAAAATGAGGAATTAAATCACGTATCAAAATCAACTAAAATATATTTGTCAATATTGTCTGATTTCACCGTTTACGGTCAACTCACGGATTTTATTCCATATCGAGCCGAAGATCAATCTGGCGATGCTGTTATAAAATCATTTCAATTCATAATTGGCGGGAATTCAGTACATTTCGAAAGATATCGACTTTTGTCAAAAACCGCCATTTTGATTTTTTGACAATTTTTAGCATCTCTTGGATTTCGTCCAAATCAAGTCGGCCATGCTGATCATATATAACGCTAGTTTTGATCAGCAAGTTATTCGAACGTTAGTGAAAGGGGGAAGGGTTGCACAACGACTAACTTTGAAAGCTCGCAGTTCGGAATAAGAACATGTTAGGGTCAGAAGACCTAGTCCATTAAATCAAATTTGTGACATTTTTTCTACGCTTGACAAATTTGTGGAGTAGATCATGACGACCATGTGAAATCAACAGAAATTCCATTTTAAACGAGGCACTTCGAGAATGATCGGAGAATATTTACGAATTATAAATTATGAACAAGGATCCTATGATTAGAGAAAAGATGATGCTTATAACTCAAGTTAACCTAACGTTATTTATCAAGCAAAACATCCAAAGAAAATATTAAATTTTTTCTTACAAAATTTTCTGAAAATGTTATTTTTGTATATGCAACTCTCATTTTGTGCCATATCTATGTAAAAAAAAAACTTTTTACAGTTTACTTATCCTCAAGGGAAAAAAATTGAAAAGGATTGATATACAATTTGTCCATTTCGTCCTTTATACAGTATACGAAATTAATTATAAATAGTTGTTAAATCCTGAATTCAAGCAATGAATTGTCCATGCGAGACATATACGCGCGAATTCACACTAATATTTCACACATTGCATCACTGTGTTGTACACAGCTGACACCTAACATCTGAGTTACAAGTCTCGAGCGTTTAATCTATGAGCTAGAATATAACCTCGAGTACATTATTTTTGCAGAATATGTTAACATTAACATTTGGTATTTAATACCTAATTATATAGTTTTAATTGACTGCTGTGACATTTCATACAACAGGCACGAACACAAACATTTAAAAATTAACGAAGCACATGTTTTCAACTACTTGTCTCAACTTGATATTTATTGTCAATTAATTTTGTATTGCTGAAAATTTTGTTCCATAAATAAAAATGATTTTCTTTAGATGATTCTGATCCAGTATTTAATTTGTTGATGAAACTGTCATAGTCGTCATTATTAACGTGATTATGGAGAAGCCGTGAAGTGGGGCTATTATTTAGGTGACGTTTTTCAATTAATGATTGTGATCTTGATCGATGTTTCACACTGTAGCTGTTGGTCGTGTTGATATGAAAACCCCCGACTGCGCTTCACCTTTGAAGATTCTGAATTACTTAGTGGTTCCAAATTGTAGCTGAACTCATTTTCTTGACATGACATCTTTTGAGAAGTTGTTTGTAAATTAGCTTTTAGTGACGTTTTGTGGCTCATGACGTATTCATCATCGCTGCTGTCTTCAAAATATTTATAATATTTCCCCAGACAGGATGAAACACCAAGAGAACACTTAATGATTGAAAAAAATATGTTAACGTAATTCATAAATAAAAATGTTTTTAATTTAATATGATATCTTGAATTAAATCATATAATTAATAGAATAGCAGCCAAGTCTAATTCACTCAATGGTGTAATAATCCAAATTCCAAATAAAGAAAAATGGCTCAAATTTAACACATAATAGAATATTTGCAATACTTATATATTTATGTTATCATTCATTATCCCCACGCAATTAATTTATAGTACGGTGAATTATCAATCATCACAAAGTAAAACTGTTTTTTAAACAAATGTTTCTACGTGAGAAACTTGAAAACCTTTCGGCATGTTCCTACAAATCCGATGTAATCCAACAGATCTACTTTATTTTTAGCTGTAACTTTTAAATCAGCTCGACAAAAAACATATATTTCATTTCTAATTAAGGAAAAGAATGTTCCAAACTTTGACTGGTTACAAATTGGGAATTATAAATTTAAAAATCGTTTTTTACTCGAACGCTTTGTCATAATTAAAAATTTATACGAATTTTAAACTAGATTTTACAACCATTGATAATAAAGTTGTGATGACATTATTCGGAAATGCAATTATATGAAAATCAAATACTATTGTAATTTATTACAATCGGTAATTTGAGGAGAATGATTATAATCACATCTATTAATGTTGCAAATAACACAGTTAATATAATTAATATCTTCCAATCAGATATGTATTATCGATTTTCAATGAGTAGATGTATGGCTATGTTTGTATGTAAGTCTTCAGGGATATTATACATCAATATGTCCTTGTGGACTATACATAATCTCTCAGATTAACTTGTCATACCCCATATGCATACTGCTATTATATTTAAAGTTATAGGTAATAAGTTCTAACTTTTCGATACCAAAACGTAAAAAATAACAAACAATAAAAGGTAATAAATTTATGAAAAATTGTTTAAAAATCCTAAATAAGAATTGTTTTCCGACGTGGTAAGTAACATAAAATATTTAACAATTCTAAATAAATTTATTCAGATAAGCAACCATTTTTTCAGTTAATTCAATATACATATTCTGCCTTGAAATGGTAACACAATTTAAAAGGAATGTGAGGTGATGGGATAGCAAGCTTACAACCTTATCTAAATATCAAATTAAGTTACTGTAGAAAATGTTTCGACCCCATTTTCTATTTTACTTACAAATTGATGTTAACTAAACATCTTAGTTAAGTAGTAGGAACAATTTAAAAATGCTTGTGAAGAGGTTTAAATTGTGTTTTGATATTATGAAATACGACCTGGTTTGGAATTGGATACCAAACAGTTGCAAAATTTTCTACTTTCAAGTATCAATTTACTGGCTTATTAAAATAACAAACATTTTAATATAATTTATCATAAGTTTACAAAGTATATTTTGAATTTCAATTGCGTAATATCATGCAAAGTGGTGCATCCAGTAATAACAGTAAAAACAAAATATCGGGAACGCCAAAAGAGAAACATTATGAAAACATTAAGTTCGTGTTGTATTGAGCTTACAACAATAACCACGCGAATATGCCACCTAATTTCATATTCAGATTGTTACACTTTAGTATTCACGAAAAGAAATAACGAATGAAAATTGCATTTAAGTATAGAACGTATATTTTTCGTTTTTAAGCAATAAATTTATTAACTCTCACCAAAGAATATTTTTAATAGTTTCATACATTTCAGATGATAAACGCATAATCATTATATTTTAAATCAAACGATATGAAAAATATCCAATAATAATCCAGGTTGTGTATTTCGTTTTAAAATGCTGTTGTCACTTTTAAGAAACATGTTCTTTTTATTTCTTGCACGTATTTGAGAGGATTTTAATATCCTTTTTTCGTCTGACGACACAAAATCTTGAACAGTATATTTCTTTCCAGAAATAATGGAGTTCTTCGTTATTTGAATAAAATCCAAATAAAATATATTTCAGTTGTCAAAATATATAACGCTGAGATATAAAACCACGAAAGGGTGGAATGTAAATTATAAAATTATAATTACTAATTTTCCATTAGAATTATTTAATCTCGTGCTATGATCATTAGGATTTAAAACGAATATTTATTGTTATTAATATAATGTATTTTACTTTTTCTTTTTTTTTTTCTTTGATATGAGAAACAATATATATATAAGAAACAATTTTAGTAAAATTTTTGTTCTCATTCCGATAAATTTTCTATGAGTATATAGAATTAAATATTTTCTTTGAAGTCGCTGACTTCGTCTAATAATCTACAGTTTTATTAAATTCCAGACGATTTATTTTCAATTAGATATGAACATATTTAGCACTAATTTTCAATTTGTATTTTCAGATAGGGAAACATCCAATTCAAAAAATCCACTAATTTGATCACCTTCATAATCAGGTATATGATTATAAAACATTTAGAAGTTTTAACGCCTATAATTTGAAATATGAAAAGGTGTATTAAATAAGTCATCAATGTCATCATTCTCCACCAATACGTTTCATTTTATTTGTCTGTCAAAAATCTCTGGTCAACTCTTGGATTGCTTTGAAAATCGTTTCTGAGGTGAAGTTTATGGGCCTTATGACATACAACTTCCGCTTTCAACTGGGTAAATGGGAAAAATTTTAAACTTCGTATGCTAGAAAGTTTACTGTTGTATAATTTACTATCGTAATGATTTTATCTGCGGGAATTTCACGTTAAATGAAATATTTAATTAAATCTAAAATTTAAAATATTCTATACATTTGTTGTTTTTATTTTACAAATTACATATAATTATGCCACTAAAAATTATTTCTTATAAATGTTGTAAGTATAGCCGTATAGCAGAAATAAATATTATATTTTTTTATTCGTAATTCTCTTTTAGGATTTGCTTATATATTGAAAAAATTATGATGAAAATAAATAATAAAATGTTACATTTGAATATAAATAAAATCCATTATTTCAAAAAGGCATAAAGTTATATACGTAAAGATCTATAGTATCTGGGGTATTCTTACAGTGCATAACTGCTGAATACATTTTAAAGTAAAGGATTTATTTTGAAACCGTTCAAATGAAAAAATATGTCTAGGTTTGAATCACTAAAACACGAGTTATTTGTTCCCTTGGAGAATACGTTATATTTTATATATTTTTTCGCATTGTGCCATTATACATCGCAGTCTTTTGTGGAAAGAAAAAAAAAAGAATTCCATTTTACCAAAAGGAAACGACGCACCGAAAAGAGTTAACGCAACTATACACCCATCATTCTCTTCTATAGAGAAACTTCAAGGCTTGGCATCCCTCCAGCTCTTCAATTAAATAATGGGTTACACTTGGGTAGATTGCCTCGAACGTTAGCTAGAAGGTATGAATATACAACGGTCATTTAAACAACTACCCGCGCCCTATATACACATTCAGTGGCGTTACAACTAGAACTAAATCACAAATAACATTAAAACACCTTAATATTCAAATCTATGTAAAACAATGTTTGTATAATTCCGTATATTTTATTAACAAAATACACAAGACTTGTAAACACTCAATAGATAAACGTTTTAAAATTGTTTGCATGAAAATCTACAGTAAATTACCTTTTAAAGCTAATAAAAAAATAACAGTTGGTATTACATTTTCAATGAATTTTTTTTTATCTATGGACAACGTAATTTTATGGATAACGTAGTCAGCCATTAACATCCACAATTAACATTAACATCTAGAAAGAAAGTTATGTTAACAACTGCACACAAAGTATAAAATAGACAAGAATTAGCTTGGTAAAATGTTATTGTTTGAACCACTTATAGTGTTACTATACCTAATATAATTCAATTTATACAATACAATGTTTATTTATGTGGTCATTATTTAAACATGTGAATTACATTAAGCTACATTTTCAATGCAATTTTATTCGATTCATTTAAATTATGTAACACAGTTCCTCGGTCAAACTTTCGTCCATAAAGTTAAAATAAATTTTATCAAAAATTGGCAACATACCAAAGATTTTCTAATATCTCCCCCTTGTGACTACATGACAAAGTGCAGAACAATTGAAAACGGTTTCACTCCTTCATCTTATACGTGTACGGAATTGGATTGAATTTGTTCTATTTCAGCGTATATAGTCTTTTCTTTCCAATTTTGTCAACATAAACAATTTAATAAATTTAAAATTATCAACATTCTATATTTTGAAAAATGTGTATGTCAGTTTAAACGCTTCCCTTATAACGTAATTTGATTTAAATAATGAGCTATGCGGGTAAATTTCTATAGCCACCCATATTTTATAGAAAATGGGCGAACTTTGATTGAAAAACTTGACGAGAATCACATACTTCTCACATTGAATATTCAATAGTTAAGTAAACTTTGGCCCCGATTTTTCTAATTTATTATAGTTCAGGTTTATAACTTTTGACAGAATATATGCCCTAAGTTGTAATAAAGTGTCATTATGTGTAAGTAATTTATTGATTGAAAACCTTAGATTCTATCTGTGATACCTCTATTAAATAAATATAATTTATGCTTTAAATTCTGAACTATTTGTTTTCAAATTTAATTTAGAATAAATTTACTAATAGAAGCTGAAAGTAACAAAATAGTCAAGCAATATTTTGACAAATTTTGATAAAAAATCAATATGTATTAAATACTTAATTTTTTTTTTTTTTTGAATTATTCTTGAATTTTTTGAGATAATTTTTGTGAAAAGAGACACTCTTCTTTAACACATCTGTTTATTTTTAACTATATATTATTTTATTTTATTTTTTTTTATATAATTCAGTGTCACTGTATTTATTTTATTGCACTGATATTAAATGGTCGTCAAAAAAGCAAGAATAATTCAAACATTATTATTATTATAATTATTGTCAAATTCTTGGTTGTAATTGCTTAAAATTATACTTCTGTATAAAAAATTTGTTAATAGTGTAATAAAAATATATTTATCACGATACCCAAAAATATAAAAATGTGTTTAAGTATCTTTTTCAAGTAATATATTATACAATTGATATACTTTACTATGGAAACCATTAAAAACACAATTTTCTATAGATTTACCTAATATTAAGTAAAAAAAAGACCTTTATTATATAATTATTTAATAGTAGATGTCATCTGCCCCTGTGTTTCCTTCATTCTCTTCAATATAATCAGACATTCCCTCGCCTCACTCATACATTACCATACATTACAATACTTTTTACATAACTCTTCCATACTACCATACTTTCCAGCACCCTTCTCAACGCTTCCTCTGCTTGCCTTGCTTTCTTACAAACGTAAAAACCCTAAATACATGCACTCTTTTACCACTTCAATCACCTCTCCTTTGCACTCAACCCTTATTTCTGTCCTCCTACCGTACTCTTTCCTAAACACCATCTCTATTGTTTTCTTCACGTTTAGCAGGAATCCTCTTTTGTCGAAAAACCTTGCGAGTCTCTCACTCATACCTTTGAAACCATCCGCCACCAACACAAAGTCATCTGCAAAAACAATGGACCAAACAACTTCACAATGGACCAAACAACAGTTCGATCCATTGGCACGGAAACATCTCCCCTTGTACCTGCTTCAAAACCACGAATAAAATCCGACAAATTAAAGTAAAGAGCAAATAGCAGACACTGATCCGCGCCGACATAAAACTAGAGAAATAATAAAACTAAAAACTATGATACTGACTCCCCGCTATTGTGCAAATAATTTGTATACTGCTATTTCATTTCTACATCTATCATATATCTTGTTCTCAATGATTCGATAGAACAATTGGTATTTATTTATATTAAAATTAGCTTTCAGCAATTTTAAGAGAAGTACAATATTTAAAATTAATGGGTCGAGAAGGAATACCAGATTTGGCATTAAAAATAGCAGAACGAAATGAAACCTTCAGAAAATACATAACAAACTTAAACACGACTATCGATTGGTACAATAAAATACGACGTACCAGCAAAGGGGTAGAATTCCAGTTGATTGAAAATGAAATTGATGAAATTGACAAACTTGTTGCAAAAGGCCAAAATAATTTATCTTGGAATTCGGATGGTACTTTTTTTTAAATGTAACTATTTTAAATTATTTGCTTTTTTATGATTTAGATCTTTGGGACTTCATGGTAAAATTGCACGATTTGGTGGAAAACTTTCAAAACCATTTGCAAAAGTCTCAATATAATTTGACTGAAACAAGAAATATTTTGATTCCATTTGCAAGGCAACCACTTTTTGAAAGAAAAGATGGCAAAAGAGATAACGTATTATGTATCAATGAAAGAGAAGAAAAAATTAGCAAGCGTTATGATGAAATAAAAAATGCGACGGATAAGATTAAAATTCTGCTTAAACAAAATATGGAATTATTTGGAATGATAGACAAACAAGATGATCCAAAATGGATTAAATACATAGACTTTATCGATAAAACTGTAATGAGTTTTTTATACCAAATGGTTGGTTGCAGTCTTGGATATATAAATGAACACATGGATTACATAAATAATTTACCACCACTTCTTGAATCTCAAT
>JAFFZR010006620.1:0-13986 GCA_018397195.1 Lethrus apterus
CCACCTTAAATTATTTTCAGTTATACGGAGTGTTTCGTTTGTGCGCAACCACGAACAACTTTTTTAAATGGAACACCCTATATATTATTACATTTTTGAATTATTGAACTATATGCGTTTTGCTGAAGACCGTCAGCTGTCAAAATTTCCTCATAAATGCAAATATCTTAAAAACGAATAGACATAGAAAAATATTATCTTATACAAACTTATATTAGAATTACCCAGGGAATTCAAAAATGTAATAATATATAGGGTGTTCCATTTAAAAAAGTTGTTCGTGGTTGCGCACAAACGAAACACTCCGTATAACTGAAAATAATTTAAGGTGGTGGAGACCATAAATTCAAAAAACTTTTGTATTAAAATATTTGTTGCACCCTGTATAACAAAAATTTCGATAATAAAATGTACAATAAATTTACCTTCACACTTCACTTGAAAATCAATATATGGCATATTACCCAATACTTTCATTACATTACTATATTCTTCATCACTTAAACTTCTAAGGACATTTCTACGTTCTTCGCCTTTTAATTGCGCAAACTGTTGTAATGTTTTAATCTGTCTCTGTAAAATCATAGTAAGATTTTTAATTTCCTTATATGTCCCTTACCTTTTTTGACATAAAATATTTCAAGTTATCTTCATTTATGTGAGGTAATTGTAGAAAGGCAGACTTATGATCCCATAAAGCTTGAACAATCATCGGACATAACTTCATACAGTTTTCAATTGTATCTAAAGTGGGTAACTTTTGAACTGGGGAAAGAAAAAAAAATTAATATTAATTATTCACAGTTGTAAATATACCCACTTCTACGAGCATATGCTAATAGAATAAGTTGGCTAACACAGTTAACTTGTTCTGGTATTAGATAGGGACACTTCCCCACAATGTAACGACGATCTTGTTCCAGTGTTAAAGGATTAAGAGGAATTCTCGATAAATGAGCATGAAGTATAGCTCTGGCTTTAATACTATATAGAAAACAGAGCGGTCTTTCTTTATTTTTTTCATTTAAATTTGGTATCTTCTTTATTAACTAAAATATTAAATAATTTGAAATAAAGTATCATCAAAAATATCAAACTTACCTGAGGTACCTCTTCATTATCAGACTGTCGTTCAACTATTTCAGAATTGTACTTTTTATCAAACTCAAAACTAGCTGCCAGAACCATTAAAACTCTTTTAAGCATCATATTAGGTGTCTTATGAAAGAAATAGTAATACATTTGTGTCGTATCCAATAATACCTGATCTCCAGAAAATCTTATGCTTCTATACCACCATGTTCCAACCTAAAGAATCAATGCCTACTAATACATATGGATAGAACCGTAATATACATACGACAATTGGGAGGGCAACCATAAACACCAAAGCATATAGTCCTAAGACCCATACACTATTTTCTTTCTCAACTATCCAAGATGGTAAAGCTATACCAAAACTCATAGCACCTGGACCATCAGGATTACCATATTTTTCCCAATTTCTTCTGGCTTCATCGTCAGTGAGAGCCTTAAAATAAAAATATTAATAAATATAATATACTTAAAAATTAAAACAGTATTGTTACAAATAATACATATTTACTGAAAAAATTGGCACAATTTTGGAAATCTGTCGATGTTTTAAAATTAATGTAAAATAATAAGTTGAACAAAACATCATGCCGTTAAAGTTAAATATGTATTGACATAATTTTTAAAATAAGGAAAGATGCAGTTTGGAAATGCTACAGCTACTTTCATAACCTGTAATACTCCATTTTCAATTCAGAGTTTGTTAGACGATCAATTTAGATTATAATACAAACCTGATATGCTTTTGTCAATTTCATAAATTCCTTTTCATTACCAGTTTCTTTGTCCGGATGTAGAACAACTGACAATTTACGATATGCTCTTTTAATTTCAGATTGACTAGCACCTAAAGGTATACCCAATATTTCATACGGATCAAAATTAGCCATTTCATAATCAAATTGTGATACTTTATAGGCCAACAGTATGAGCAATATCCACCCCAGTACAATTAAAAACTTGATAAGAAAATTTTTGGGGCCTCGCCATGGTTCTGCATATTTTAATAGTTCTTTTTTCTTCACACATCCAGGGCAGTGACATTCTTTCGATTCTTTTTCTGGATCTGGAATGAGGCACGTTTCGTTATTATCAAGATCAAAAAACACGACACCATCCTAACCTTCTTTTTTCTTACGCGGCCAGTAATATAACGTTACCGGTAAAAGTATCAATACTAGAAACGATAATAAAAAATAGAAGAATGTTCCTCCACTTTCATCATATTGAAATTTTTGGCCACCCATAATTTCACTCTAAATTCAAATTACACTGTATGAAGTAGGTACGACGTGTCATTTGACGGAACAGGCAAATAACCTATACGACAACAAATTACAGTTATTTTGTATTAACAATCAATAACACGTACTGAACGTATGTCTAAAGTCTAAATTATAACTATTGTAGCGATTAAATACATAATTTGTATACAATATGCACTAACTTGAAATATGCAGTTTCTTATAAAAAAAAAAGAATAAGTATTTATTATTGACAATGACATCTTTTTTTTTAATAATTGTGTAAAGCTTCAAATTAGTTGTAGTTGAAATAAAAATTATAACAGTTTTAGTTTATTCAAAAAAATTGCGACTACAAAACTGAAAGTCTACATAAGAGTACGTACCTACATACAATTATTAGGTTAGATTTAAAAATATGTAATTAATAATTTTGTAAATTATTTGTTTTTATAAATTTTAATCACGTTTGATGTTGTCAGTTATCAGTCAATTGTAATTCCAAATTTTAAATTTAGGGATTTTCTCTTACAATTTTTTCCATTTCAGACGTTTGGGGTTTTAGGATTTGAATAACATATTTGCGCATGCGTAGTTGGATTAACGTAACGAATTCAAGTAGGAGGCTACCGAAAATGACAACTTGCGTCCCGTAAATCCTGTTTGAGTTCGCCATATTGGTGTTTTAGTCCGTCATTAATCGAGAAACATCTACATATTTGAGTGCAATATTAGGTTTAAAAACGTTTATAGTTCGTTTAATAACAGGATATTGCGATAGTTTAAAATTATTTCGTGTAGAAACCTAGAAAACAAGTGCTACATAAAATTGTTATTGACAAACGATAGAAGGCAAAATTAAATATGGCGTGTGCTACTCTGAAGAGATCTTTAGATTGGGAACCCGTCCTAGGCGGAAGACCCGCTAAAAGAAGACGCTGTATTCCTTTTTGTGCAAGCCCTAATCACCACAAGGACCGACAAAGCCCTAGTCAAACAAACAGCCCCAGCACTAGTAAAACTCCCTCCAGATCAGTTTTCCCCGATGTTATTAGTAAAAAACTTACGCCAGGTGAGCATAATTGAATATGTTCGATTAATTTTGCACAGTAATCGGTCGATAGGTCAATATACCATCCGTTTAAATTTTAATTATAGGCCTACATTGATGTGTTGACATTTGATTGATATCAGCTGATTGAACGAATTGTGCTTTTTGTTTGTATACATTCTTTCAAATAACTAATTTTCAATTAAAATTTTTTGGCTGATGTGACCTTACTCTGCCTAATGACCGTATAAATGTTTTTATTACTTTTTAGAACATATGGCGGCAAATATTCGTGCGGAATTCAAAAGATTACAAAGGCGCAAACAATTACAATTTAGTACTAATGCTGATAATTCAGATGGCAGTAGTTCGGGTGGTGAGCAGCCAGATTCGTCTCGTTCGGAAAAACCAGTATTTACCTTTAAACAGGTGAGCTTTTTATTTTGTATTACATTAGTTTGAAACAGAATTATTTATCAAGTACTTTTTTTGAATTACATTTTTTTAATAACATACACTATAAAGGTACATGTTCAGGGACAAATCGGATGATTTATACAAAAATATGCTTAATAAATTTGTGTGTATATAAATAAATAAATTACAAATTCCTTTTTCTGTAATGTACAACAGTCTATATGAAGATTGTAAGAGTTAAATTGAGTTAAATTAAATTTATTGTATGGAAACCGTGTTATATTCAAACTGTTATAAGAGGTTGAGTGTATCTTGATTCAGGTCTTAACCTTTGGATTAAATTAAGTTTTGTATTAAATAACGATTCTTGGTATTATATAAGTTTTGATTTTTTGTAGTCTCACGGGATGATTATATAATATAATAAATATTAATGATAATGCCACATCTTTCGGTGTTCTTTGATTTAAAACGCCATATTTTTAAATAATATGGATAATCAAAACTAATGTTGTACATATTAATGTCATATATTATGGTGATTGATTCTAGGTTGGTTTGATATGTGAACGAATGCTCAGGGAGAAAGAATCTGAAATCCGAGAAGAATATGACAATGTCTTAACGACCAAACTTGCAGAGCAGTATGATGCATTTGTCAAATTTACCTACGACCAGATACAGAAAAATTATGCGGCTGTACCAAGTTGTAAGTATAAATTTTTATATTTTCCAGAGTTTTATACACGAATAAAATTTTATTTCAGATTTATCATAAGACAAAAAAGTTATCCAGCTGTATTCAGCGCAGTTCTAGAATATACAACACTTGGTTATCGCATATATACATATATTTTACAGTCATATCGTCTAGCGGGTTTGTCTGCCTTACATCAATACCTTTGACTAGCGATTTGTATATAATCTATACATGTACTTGTCTACTATTGGAATTGAAGATTAATTAAATTTCTTTTGTGTAAATAACTTATTAAAATTTTAAATCATGTATGTTTAAATCATGTAGTTTGATATTACTTTTTTACAGCAATTTGTGTATTTAAATAGCCTCTAATATCGCAAAAAATTAATTCAAGTACCAATTTTTGATTTATTTATTTTACCTGTCTGGAATGTCGATATTATAAGAAGCTTAATGAAGGTCTAGGCAAATGAAAAATTAGCTCTTTAAAATTCTTTTTCAGATGTCCTAACAACACCAAATGAAACACCAATATTTATTTATTTTATAAAGTTTTGCGATATTTGCTGTTCTGAATTGTATATATATATGTACGAGTTGACTTGAAAAGATTTCTTAACAAATGGAACACATTTGTATTAATAAAATTATATATAATCATAAATAAAACTTAATTAAAAGTCAATATGTACTTTCCTACAAAGCAAAAATTCTGCTTTTGTTTTACATTAATTTAAGATGTTTATAGAATCGTGGGTATTATGTTCCCCCAGTACGTTTATGATTATATTCCTCACTTTTACCATTATTTGAATGAATGGGTACAGCGGTGTTAACAAATGTGATGTTAAGAAAGAAAAAAATTGTCGGTTGAAATATTAATTTTTAATATGGTTATAACAAATTTGTAATTGCTAAAATTGATAGATTTTTTTTTGCAATGTATTGAGAACATTTATCATTATAATGTTAATTTATATCATGTTGTATATTTTTCTTGAATGAGAAGATAAATATTAATTTGTCTCATTTTGTAATTAGTACCGATACTATTCTTTTAATATTTTTGCTCATGTTGAGAAATTGCCTTACATTAGGTTTATTTTCTTGTAACTGTTCATCATAGTGTAGTTAGTGTAATAAGTTAGCTATAATAAAGTGTGATTGAAAATATGAATAGTATTAATTTTAGGGTTATAGTTTAAGTGATCCTGTAATGTGAACGATAATCTAATACCGTAATTGCCATAAATGTGATTTTTCAATTTAATTTACAATAGTTAGTGTGATGCTTCATGTAAATGATATTGGAACCACTAAAATATATGTGATTGTCAAATTACCTTGGTTGAATGGTTGATGTGTATTTGTTGAGATATGTTTATGTCTAAAAAAGTAAATAATTTTAAGACGAAGCTAATTTGTTGAACATATAGGACATTAGGTAATTTTTTAGTTAAGTTTTTTTTAGTAGTTTAGAGAATTCTTGCTCTAAATCATGTGCTAATGTTTTTATTTATTATTATTATTATTATTAAAGTTTATTAGAAAAGGCACCGATTTGTTATTTGCTTAAAATTGTCTATTCCAAGAATATTGTATTTGTCTTGTCCACTTGCTTAATACTAACATTTAAAAATTATGAAATTACATTGTTTCAGTGTGATTTTTTTTATAAATTCTTGGTTTCAGTTGACAAGACTAAGATAATTGTCACGACTCATGAACAATTAAAAGTTTTGGACTTTAATGACTTGGATTTTTCATCGTAGCTTCAGACCATACGTTCTCCAAATCTTGAAATTCGGAATTGTTTAAACTTTATTCGTTTTATTAAAAATAATGACTGCAATGACCTAAGGATATGACAAACATTTTCAAATAAAGTCGATATAAGAGTTCGTCAGTCGAGTTAAATTCCTATGGTTTAATTTCACTGAGAAACCTGCATATGCGTTTGTAGCATAATAGGATCTCAAAAATAAGTCTCATCCCAACATGTATTCATTTATGGAAGGAGGAAAGGATTCTTGTGGTCAACTTGATATGTGAAATGTTTTTTAAAACTCGAGTGTGGAGCTCTGTCTACTGAAATATGCGTAAATCTGATGCTAATAGAAAACAAATGATTTCCAGCAGATTTTCAATCTTAATATTTTTAAAAGCTGCATGAAGCGAGTTTGTCACTTTTTACTCCCTTTCTTCTAAACATATGCTTTTAGAAATTGGAATTTAATTGATTAGAAAATTTAAATAACTTCTATACTAATTTAATGATACAATAATTATGTTAACAATATTATATTTATGATCATTATCAACAATAAAATCACAAATTTAGTATATATATATTACGTAGATCTTAATAGTATTTGGCATATTTATAAAGTAGAGCTGATATTTCATAGTTCCAAAGGATTTTGTGAAATGCAGAATAAAAATATATACAAATGAACAATACATGTATAAAAATGAAGAACAAATAAAATTTGTTTTAGTGAGATTCATAGTAAAATTATATACATATTAATTTTTTAAGTTTAAAACTAAAATATTTTGTACTAATTAAAAATATATACTTATTCTTTTTTTTAGAATTTGTTCTTGAAAACAAGACAGGTATATCGTTTAATTATTTTAATATTAATCACACAACACAAAAATGTAATCAATTTTTCTTAACAATGACGTCTAAATTGTCTAAAATAATGAGGCACTTTTTATAACTGTGATTAAAATTTGTTTTCAAGAAATTGGATATCTAATCTGCACGAAACCCTGTCTTATTAGAACACAGCTCAAAGCGTATAAGATAGATGCATTAATTTTTATCAACTATGTTAATAATTTGAAAACATAAAACTTTTAACAAATAAATATAAATGAACTATAATATAGAAAAAATACATATTAACATTTTTATTCATCTCTTTACATATTATTCTCAAGCCGTAGTACTCATTTTCAGTTTATACTCGCTTTTATTTAAATTTATGTATTCTTTAAAAAGGATTATATGCATTTATAATCAATAAAAACCTATTTCGAAAGTGAGAAGTTATCACTCATAATTAATATAAATTGCTCAGACAAATAATACATAGTAAATAAGAAATTCTAACTAATGGGCACAATCGAATGAATTCATTCGAATAATTCGATAGTTAAAATCTCTCGATACAATCGATAGTTTAAGAAAATAGTAGTCGTTAAAAAATAGTAGTCATTAAAAAATAGTAGTCGATAAAAAATAGTAGTCAATAAAAATAGTAGTAGATAAAAAATAGTAGTCAATAAAAATAGTAGTCGATAAAAAATAGCAGTCGATAAAAAATAGCAGTCGATAAAAAATAGTAGTCGATAAAAAATAGTAGATAAAAAATAGTAGTCGATAAAAAATAGTATTCAAACCGAATAATTTTTACAATCGAATGATTTTACAATCGAGAATCGAGACTATCGAGATGTTTTACAATCGAATTGTTCATTTGAATACAGATTTTCGATACTCCAACAACCAATGGACAAATACATCTTTTGTACTGCCAAAGCTTTTATTAAATATTTATAATTATTAATTAATTACTCTTTTAATTCGAATTTTTTTACTTGTACATATTTTATTTTATCTTATTCGACTGTTTTTGACAAGTGAGAGTTATTAATATTTGAAATTTTTCATTCGAGGTAGGCGATGTAATAAATATATAAATATTATGTCGGAAAATTGTATTATATTCAAATGAATCACTCGATTATAAAACGGTAAAATCTCTCGTAAAATCATTCGATAGTAAAAGCATTCGATAGTAAAATTATTCGATAGTAAAAATCATTCGATTACTAACAATTCGATAGTTAAAATCATTCGATTGTGCCCATCACTAATTCTAACGAAACTAACTTGAAAATCAAAAAGATGATGAATATAATTAAATTATAAATGCATAGACCAGACTAGATAGAAAATCAAATTATGGTTCAAAATTTAGTAAATAATCTTTAAGTCGATTTGGTAAATTTAATTTATTTATATACAAACCTGGCTTTCGTCCGATACAGTTGTGTATTTTAACACGACACAACTGCTTTAGACTTCGCGGCCGTTTGTAAAGATCACGAATAATACACGTAAGAGGTTCAGTCTTTTTATCGGGGACCAAACTTAACTGCTGTGTGTGTAGAATTTTCAAACATTCAAACAATTGTCTATGTTGCATGACTAAATAAAACAACATGATAATTTTTGAAAATGAAAGTTCTGGATCCATTATCATATTCTCTTTCTTAGATATAAGCATTATGTAATAATACAGAATATAATTTTTAGTTTTCCAAATGGATTGGGCATGTTGCTGGTAACTTTTTATTGCTTCTGTTATATTTAAACTAAGGTCGGGATTTGCTCCGTATTGTATCAAAGTAAGCGTAAGATCATATACATAATGTATGTCTTTACATTCACGCACATTTAGAATCATGTCCATGCACGACTGTAAGATGTGTTGAGTTCTGCTGCTAATCCTAACATTTGGATCAAGTCCGTGGGTCAGCAACAAAACAAGTAGATTTTTGATGAATTCAAAGTTCAATTTC
Source organism: Lethrus apterus (assembly GCA_018397195.1). NCBI lineage: Eukaryota > Metazoa > Arthropoda > Insecta > Coleoptera > Geotrupidae > Lethrus > Lethrus apterus. The sequence continues at coordinate 9,107 of JAFFZR010006620.1, forward strand.
TTCTGAACATCACAATTTAAAGTTATGTTTTCGGTAACTGTAAATACCAAAACGTGAAGAGGCGTTAGATTTAATCTATAACTACAATTTGGATTTGCACCATATTTTAAAAGTATTCTAATACAATTCAAATAGCAAACCTAAAAAAATACGAGTACAAAAATAGTACGAGTATAATTTTGTAACTACCTTCATGCTATGAGTAAAATGATGCAGTGGGTCCTTGTTTATCAATGGTACAAGACACACCATTATTGGAACTGATCCATCTCTACCAACCATATTAGGTTCACCTAAAATTAATTTAAAAAAAGTCGTTTTTCTATTTATTTTCACCTACCGCCTTCATTTAAAAGCATGTTGAGTAGTTCGTAACATATTTCCCAGTCTCTAACATGTCGGAGCACACAAGCAAGTGCAGAATTTCCTGTCTGATTAATAGATTGTTTGGCACCTGATTGTATTAAGTAACGAACTAAATGTAGAATGTCCCACTTCTTCCATTTATCACAGCCATATCGAGCCTCCTCCAGGGCATATCTGACTATAAGTGCATGTAAAGGTGTGTTCCCTAACGTATCAGGTGTATTAATAAGTTCTTTACATCCATGATCCAACAGTAAGCGTATCGTTGACATTGTATCTTCTGCAGTCTTATGTGCAACGAGAAATACTAAAATAAACCTTAAGTAAGTTTTTTAAACATGTATGAAAAACGTAAAAAAATGATACTTGCCAACATGCAATAAGGTCATTTGTTGTGTACAAGTCCTAACAGTAGTATCTGCACCTGCATTAATGAGAAGTTCTAAGAATTTACTATCATGTGAAACTGCATAATGTATTGGATAATATTCATCCTTTAAAATATGAATCTCTTCACTACGTTCTGTCACTAGGAACTGTGTACAACGCCAGGCTCCCCTTTCACATGCTGCATGAAGTAAAGGTTTTCGAGAACGAAATACTACATTCTGAAAAAAACAACCCACTTTAAAAAAAATGTTAATTATAGGTTATTTGAATCCAAAGAAAAAGCGGAGGATCAGTTAAAACTGAGTTACTTCAATAGTCACTTTAGCCATTTGCTTTGGGTTTTTTTAATAAGATTAATATTATTTTATAAGGCAATAAGAAGTGAGATGAAATGTAAGCAAATATCCAGGAAAAAAAATCTTGCATAGTGGCAGAGTAACACCCTGTATAGATAAAAATAATTAAAGATTATAAAGCTATAAATCTTTGTATACAAATGATCTGCTATATACATAAATCCAGAACTATATGTTAGCAAATTTGTAGTGAAATGTAAAACGAGTTACTGGCAACTGTGTCTGAAAAACACGACAACGTTGGACTACAGAACAATTCATAATGGAGAAGACAGTTGAACAGTGAAAAGTGATACAATAAATAAAAAAAAAAGCTATTGCAAACTCAGGGCAAAAGTTTTGATACCAAGATATACAATATTAAGAATAAAATAAACTTGAAATTATAAAAAAATATTGTACATTTACCCAAAAATCTTCACATTTTTGTGCCAACATAATTAGAATATTTACTTGATCACCATCTAGTGCATAATACATAGCTGACTGTAGTTTACTAGGTGGTCTATCTCGATCTCTTTCTATAACAACCTCGTCTTGTATATTTGCTACAAAGTATATTTTAGAAAAATCTTTAATACATGTTTCTTACTTACAATATTTTCCTCTTTCTTCACAGTTATTATTATGTGGACCAGGCCAACACATTCGTGCTTCAACATCTACTTTGGCACCATGTTTCAATAATAAATCTACACATTCATCATGCCTATAATATTATTATAATTAGTTTTACAGAAGAATTAGTGTATCTTAATACCAACCCTTTTAGACAAGCTATATGTAAGGGTAAACTGCAAGGACATCTATTAATATCTGTTGAATTATGTCGAGCAAGTAACCAACGCACAATATCTATATTATTTGCACCCACACACTTTTGAAGAAGGTTGTAACCAGCTTCATCATGTATCATTAATATATTTTCATTCTAAAAATTGTTCGACTTAATGGAAAATCTTTGAATGTTTGTTAAGAAACTAACTTTGGGGATTTGCTGTAGAAGTCCTTCTAAACGTTGAACTCCTATTTTTGGATTAGCTCTTAGTGCATCAAATATAGTCTGCACCTTTTGTCTAGTAGAATCAGATACTCTATGCCCATGACTTGTCGACAAAAGAGCACTGCCCGATTGAAATACTTGGCTCACAGAACCACCCATAATGTACAATTAGTTTTTACTAGATATCTAGAATACATAAATTGACAATGGTTCTTCATGCATTGACGTACATACATAAATTAATAATGATTACTTACGATTTAAGTAACTTAAATTAATCATATCGAATCCATTTAAACGAAGTGTCAAATGTCATGATAGGTTAGAAACCTTTCTTGCAATATACGAAAGACAAATGTTTAAATTTAGCAATAATAATAGCTCTAAAAACATTTACTACATTTAATAACATTGTTTATGTTTAAATTACGTTCATATACATAAAACACAAGAAAACGTTAAAAAACATCAAAATTTTTAAAACTGCGCACTACTGCTATTTTCAATCAATAGAATCAAATGGTTGCTTTTGTGGTTGCGTTCATATGGAGGATGGAGTGGACTTTAATGTGCGCTAAAAAATGTAGTATAACCCCAATTTTCTTTTGAAAAAATTTGAAAATCCTAATGTATGCCACCCACTGAGTTACGAAATATAAGTTAGGTACATATTATAATAAGTTAAAGGTAAAAAAGCTCCGACTTCTGTAATAGTGTAACCGTTGATTGTATATTCAATCAATGGTGTAACCTTCTTCAAATTTTGTTAATAAACGAACTTTATCAGATTCAGTAAGCTTTCATTATAAACGTTAAAAATTATGTCATTTGACGTTTAATAAATTATTAAATAAAAGCATATATGTAATACATATATGAATAAAAGGCTGATTTTGACATTGAAAGGTAAAATTACACTATAAAAATTTACTGAAAAAAGTTGGTACTACATTTATCTGACCAAACTGTACACAGTTTTGTAATAAACATAACACACTAAATAAACGTTAAAAATTATGTCATTTGACGTTTAATAAATTATTAAATGAAAGGCTGATTTTGATATTGAAAGGTAAAATTACACTATAAAAATTTACTGAAAAAAGTTGGTACTATTGCTGCTTTCCATTTGCATGAAATCTCAGAGATTCTCACCTCACTTATTTGGACTCACTTAATTGACTGTTCTATTCATTTCAGCTCAGATCAATTAAGTGAGTTTCATGTGAGTCTGGTGAGCATTTTCTAACCATGTTCAGATAAGTGAGTGCGGATTAGAAAGTGGAGTATTTGTCTTTATTTTCCATTTGTGTTTTTTTAAATTTTAAAATACCTTACGAAATTAAAAGGACTAGTGAAGGATGAGTAATGATCTATCATCAAAACATTAAAATAAAATCAAATTCATTCTGTTTGATGTACTTATTGCTACAATTCTACATTCACGTCTATTTACCTCCACAATATACTTGTCTCTATGTATTGAATGCATCTTGTATTAGCAGATTATCATTTATTATTTAAACCAAAAGGTGTAGGTTAGGAACCATTGAGAGATTTAACAGTATAAATGTGTAAAAACTGAGCAAACAGTTCTACAATTCTACAGTTTCTACAGTTATACAATTGAATAAACTGAGCTAGTAGAGAGATGAGCGTCTCATTTCATATAACTGAGATGAGACAAACGGTAAATGGAAAGCAGCATTTTACTATTGACTTTGCGAACTCTCATCTCAGGTTCAGATAATATCCGCAAGTGTATATTATACACTTGCGGTTACAGAGTGATTCTAAATGATTGTCTGTGCCGCCTTTTGAAAATGGTGACGACATTCTATTGGTTGTTTGCCGCTTTTTGCTTGTCATTCTAGCCAAATGGCCATGTCAAATTGACACTGTTGACGTTTAATTGTCAAAGTGCAGTTTTCTGCCTAGTTGCAAACGGGTTACATTTACAGTATTTTAATACAAATTTTAAAATGTCTTTATTTTTATTTAACAGGGGTTTTCAATTAATATGAGGATTATTATTTTGATTCTTCATATTTATTCTTGCTATTTATGGCTCATAGTTATTAAAGTTTTATTTTAATTTTATAAAAGTTTAAATTTTGTTCATACAAATATCTTGTGTGCATAATGCCACCTTTAGCCACAAGCAACCTTACTACAAATGTCACTCTTCGCCACTGACTAAATGTAATACGCCTGTTAAATAAAATTACATATTTTTAAAAAATTTTAATAATATTTATTTAGTTACAGATCGAGAATCATCGATAAATACGTACTTTTTATTCTTCTACAAGTGATATTTTGCATGATACATTGCTTTAAGTACTACGTTAAAAATAAACTGAAAATTATTTTTTATTTTAATAAAACATATTTAATATATCAACAAAGATGACATACCTATACATGCGAACAAACAAAGAAAACGTAAATTACCGACCGATTAATTATTAGCTACGCATAAAAGTCAAGAATAATTGCACTAGTATTCAATTTTATTATTATTTATTATCGTTCATTTTATTTGATCCAAGGGAAACTGAGAAGATATAAATCTTAGAACTACAGCATTAACAATTGTGTAAATATTTTCAGCACAGATTTAAATGCAATTCAATTTTATATGGGGTCTTGATAAGATTTAGTTTTAAGTATTGTTTAATTGAAAAAAAAGTTTAAACATTATTGGAAAAAATGGAATAAAATGAGTTATATTCAAAACACATAATACAGGTTGTCCAGGGATG
>JAFFZR010006620.1:14138-38288 GCA_018397195.1 Lethrus apterus
GAATTTCCTGAAAATGGATTGGCAGAAATGGCCCAGTTGACTGGCCTGCTAGGGCACCTGGTACTACACCAATGGATTTCGTTTTGTGGGGAGCGTTAAGAGAAAAAGTGTTTGCTCATGATGTAGAACAAAATTTAGATCAATTAAAACAAGCAATAAGGGATGTGGTGAATGAGAGTAATGTGCCTACTACGATACACAAAGTTTACAATGAATTTATTAAAAGAGCTGAAAAATGTATACAAGTTGGAGGCAGCTATATTGAATAGTGGTTGTTACATCTGTTTTTAGTTAACAATTAATACTTATTTCCTTGTCTATTACAAAAACTGCTTGTTGTTTAGTTGAAATTTATAAGTAAGTGTATGTCTGTAGTCAAATCCAAATATGTTTTTCGACGTTTTGAGGAAAGCAGAATTTTTTTATAAAGAATAACTTTTTTTTTTGTAAAACGCATATTAAAAAAGTTTTCCTCTTTGTAACCCCAACCCTGGACAACCTGTATATGATTTATTGGAACTATTTGGAACGAGAAAATAATCCTGTATATTGTTAATAAACGTAATGAATTAGTAAGACGCGAGAAAATAATGTAAGGATCTTAGTTCCTGCTCGATCAATTCAAAAAAATATATAAATAATAATGAGTTGCATGATTGTATCCGATTCAAAAACTCCGGTCAATGTGTCAATGAATAAACTCAAAGTTGTTAAATATTAAACTTGATTTATAACATTGCGCGAGCCAGCACAACTGAAATGACTTAACACCGAGTAAAAATTCACCTACGTTAAGAATGCCCCTAAAAATAAAATTTAATTTAATGTAATTTAATGTGTCCATTTTCGACTTGTTTTTCACTATTTTTCATCAGTTAACCGAGATTTGGACGAGTGGGGAAACAATTCGGGGTGTGGATGATCTCGTGCGTTATATATAAATCCTCACAAAATCACGATCTCCAGTTGGTTGAAGAAAATAGAAGTGTTAAAACAAATAGATTGCGATGAATACTTTTGGTGTGAGTATTCTTTATTTATTTTCAACAGAACCATTATTTTTGTAATTTTGTTTACTGTTAGTTTCTTTAATCCGTTTATTTTTAATTTTAAAAAGTTTTAAATTACATAAATTAAATAAATGATCTCTATATGAGAAATAAATATATAAAGTCATGATGATTATTGCAATTATTTATTAAATAAATTGTTTACAATAGGATTTACGTAACAGACTAGCGGTTTTCAGCATTTACATATATGAAGTATTTTAGTATTTGCAAAGTTACAAATTATATTCTACAATCATAATACAGTTAACTGTAAACAATGAACATAATATGTTCTGAATAGCATTAATAGATTTAAAGGAATGTCAATGCTGGATCAGAGCGGAAACTCGCTATAAATACGATGTATGATATGTATTGGACAATTTTGTTTACATTTCAGTAAGATTTTGAAGCAAGTTTGCTTTGCTTGAAAATTGTATTAATTTTGTTTCCTGTTCAAATAAGTCCATCTTGAATTAATTGAATCTATGTAATAAGAAGAACTGTGCTGCAACGAAATGAAACAAAAGTGCGGCGGAATTGCTGAATAAATAATTTTTATTAAAATTATTTTATTGATTTACGGAATTCATAAAATGTATGGGCGTTATATGGGTATATATGATTTTTTAAGAGTCGATGTTGGCGCCATTTGAGGCCACAATAAGTAATCTGAAAACGCTTCCTAAAACGTGTTTAGAAATTTAAGTGATTCTTAATATTTGTTTTTCTTTTAATCAATTATGCTTATCGAAAAATGTTGATCGAAAAACATCACAATGTACTATATTTAATAGTAATATATTTAATGCATATAATTTCGGTTCTGCTGGAATTTTGTCGATGTCATTGTGTCGTTATAAGTTTCATCACCTTATTTAATTTTTATGTGACATTTTTTTCTCCACCTTAACAAAGATAAGATGTGATGTTTTATGTATTCATCAAAGTGTTATTTTTCCAATATTTGTCCTGAAACAACATCTATCTCACATCATTCTTTTTGTAATGTTTATAATAAATGTAAATATATCTACATTGTCCGCGTACGTAAACGCGTTAATATAGTGTACACGGGACTAATTTTTAAAACATGTTTTTATGCAGAGTACATATTTGAGTTAAAGTATAAGCCCACTTGAAATACTCATGACGATTTTTATCTAGTTGGTATACAATTTATTATCTGAGGTCTGTAAAAAAAATTAAATAAGTTTTCTGAGGAGGTGCATGTTGCTATATTCTATTATAGTTCGTTCATAAATTCGAAGGAGTAAATACATAAACCAGAATTACATCGAACAAATTTTTGAACTTACAGTTAGTTGGCCAACATTGATCGTATTATTTAGACGTCCAATTCTACTTTTGTTCGGTTATTGTTAGATTCGATTTCGTGCAATTATCTGTTAGATTTTGTGTATTTCTCCTATCTTTCATTATAAAAAGTTAATAAAACACATACTTTTGAATATCTGCAATCACTTTTAAAGGAGAAAAATGTAATACATTTTTCATTTGTAAACATATTTTTTTTGTTTATTAACAACTATTTACTAGTATTTACCAATCAAATAATTTGGAGAAATTAAAATTTTGTTTAAACTAAGTTTATTAATAAATGCCCCAAACGCGGGCTTTCCTTGACGGTGAAACTTGTCCCCTGAAGTGATTAATTCATCTTGCTGCACTTCACTTCTATAAAGAACAGTTTTTAAATATTTTAAAATCGACACCTGTCAGCTGTCACACATGTAAACATGTAAACATTATACCGAAAATCTGGTTGCGAATTTTTTAAGTAAGAATTTTAATTTACTCCTTCGAATTTACGAACGAACTATAGTATATTAATTACTATTTAAAATACAAACTGAATAAGTCTCTCAGAAAGAGACTTCATCATCCTACATATATGTAATAAGAAAATCATTTTTTTTTGTATTAATCTACACAATCTGCACGATCTTATATGTTTGAAAAGAATTCTAAATGTCGGTCGTTGAACTGAAAAATTAAACGTAATAAATCAATCAGATCTTAACGGTTATTAAATTGACATCATGGACAACTTCTAAAGTTTGTTTTTAGCGTATTTTTTCAGACATTTTATTTATTAAAAGCTTCTTAATGTAATAATAATTGCGCTGATGAAAACACTGACATTACAAGTCAACAGATTATTAATCACACTTATTATAATACATGGATATATCAACATGTTTTTTTAACTTTAATCTCTGTATTTTACATTTGTTTCCTTTTTCTTTTTGTTTTTATATTTAAATTCTTTATTTTGGCGTATTTCTCTATCTATTGTATAAATATATATATTTTTAAATCAAATATTATAATTTCAAGTTTTCTCTAACCAATTTTTCATACTTATACCATTGCATCTGCCTTTTTGCCATCTTTTTGGTTTTGTTTTTTTTTTATTTACACTCAAGTTTCGATTCTTTCGTAATTTTGTGTTTTCATGTTGTCAGGGCTGTTTTAGGCCAAAGGAATATTGCAATTTCAATATTTGGTTTTTTTTAATTTGTCTGCCTTTAATTACAGTCTTAAGTGAAAACATTCTGTTTTGAGTTCATTAATTTCTTCGTAATAGAATTTTGCAAATTCTTTGCATTTGTTTGAAAAGTAAAACGTTGATTAACTTCCTTATAGGTCACCGATCGTTGTTTTAAATGAGCATCCAATGTGTCGGTCATAGGCTGAAACGTTACAATATAAAATTTTTGCCATTCAGTTTCATTGATGGTCCTTTGAAAAAAGTGATGCGTGTGCTGCGAGTTATTTTTCTTTGATAACTAACTTTATAGTTAGCATTTGTATTTTTTTCGTTGGCAGCCGATTAGTATTGATCGAAATTACAGCGTGCTCTACTCATAAAATCACCAAGAGATGCAAGAAGTTTGGTGCAACGTCCATTGTTATGGTATTATTTTCTAAGCTTATGCTTCTTTTATTGATAATTCTTAAATGGTCATTCCATATCTCCGTTAAGAGAATTGCCTCCAGTTTTTCCATTTTAGCAAGGCTTTGAGCCTCGTTTCTTGTGTCTATTTGTTGATCTGTGTTTCTGTCAATTGATGATAACGACAGTTAACTTTTTTTTATGTGAGCTACTTTAAATTTTTACTCTGGTCGGTAGCATTTTTTATAGCCCTTTCCACGATCGACTTCAACCTAAGAAAACAATTTGGTCAAATATGTAAAGCAGTAAACATGCTATTTAGTAGGCGTTCCAATTTTTTTTATTTCTTGCAAGTAGCAAGTGACAACTGAATTTAAAAAAATGGAATAAAAATATAATGACCTCCAAAATACCCAAATTTTTCCTAGTTTAACCGGACTTCTATTGTTTATGGTTTCTAAGATGCCAATGGTGGGCCAAATTGAAGTTTACACCCTCTATATGTTTTATTGTCTTTTTGTTATTAATCATAAATATTTTTTTACATTTTACTTGTGTTTATTTATTTTTTGTAAGTATCACATTTTTCTCATACCGATTTTTATGATGTCGCGGTTGTTTGTTTGTTTGTGTTCGCCTTTTTTAATTAATTTTTCTCTATTGACACTTCACGTTCTATGACATCTTTCTGATATATTATTTCTACATTTTTTACTATTTTCTAAATTATTCTTGTTGCCTTGTTTACAATTGGACTACATTTATTCCAATCATTTTCTCATTTCAATCAAATCAAACTTGAAATCACAGATACTTTCCAATGATAAGTATGATAATAAAATTCACGAATAACAACATCAATCAACAATCAATATAATTGTTATTCCACGCGTGCCGTTACAGACAATTTAACATAACTAACGTTACACTTCGACCCATTTTCTGTGACGTGGTTTTTAATAAATATAATTTGGTTTTAAAATGTAACGAGTGGATTTTCCAGTACGATTCCAGAACGGTAAATGCATACCGCGATTCGCATAAAAAACAAACACGTTCTTAAATAAACAAATGGAATTGAAGTTATTAATTAACTGTTAAAAGTTAATGTGATGTAAATTAAAACAAGTTTCAAAGCTTCTCTAATTATTTCCAACTTAAAATAAAAGGAGTTTTCTTTTCAATTAAGATGTAATTGATTTTTGATGTTCATTCTATATCTTCATATAATTGATGAGTGAGAAATCAAAGGCGGCAGCGTTCGATTTGATAAGACTAAGTTATTTTAGATTTGTTTAAACCCACATTCATTTTTACGATCGGCGTGAGAAAAATTCGAAGATTGGTATGACGTATTAAAAAGTTGAAAAGCAAATATAAATATAATTAAATAACGGCAATGTTCGACATTGACATTGCCTCTGAGGCAACGAACCGTGACCATCGGTTAATAGTGAAAGTAGGAGTCTCGTAGGTGTCTAGATATCAATTTCATATTGATTCATTATTATTGAAACTTGTTCATAAACTGAAACAGGATACACGATATAACGCACTTTTACGATATTAACCTTCAAGAGCACCAACCTCGTCTGCGTTACAATCTATAAATATACGTACTTTATTTGCAAGACCATAAGAACCAATTATTTTAATATGATGTTGGAAAATTCTTGGAAACACGATGTAATAGATTGAAAATGCAAAATGGTTCTTGTTGTAATTGACTTTGTTATTGATTATCATAGTTATGTAAATTTTGTCTTTAGTGATTATTTTATAAATTGAAAACTAGTTGTTGCTTAACATTTAAATTTTTTTCTTTGCTTGCTCTTTGTTATCTTGTTAAAATACCCGTTAGAATTGTCTTCATGATTTATCCTAAAATTTATTGATAATTTCATCATTCACATCGTTCACATCATTTTCTTTCTTCTGTCGACAAGGGTGTCCATTTTATTCATATCTTAAATTAATTCCTTTTGAGCGCCACGCCACTGGTAAAAAAAGGTATTCTCAAGGAACACTGAATATTTGTCCAAATGAGATTGAAGCACCAAAAGGAAAAATGAGTTATATTAGAAAAATGAGAACGCGGCATTTGTATGGGAAGAAGTGGAAAAAGGAGGGATTCAGTCGTATTCTGTAACTTTCATAGCAATTTGTTAAGATAACAATGTTGTTATCACTATGGTAACAGGTTTTTGATTGGGCGAAAAATACAAATTGTCATGGTGATAGCAAAAATAACAACATAACAACTTTGCTAAAAGTTACAGAATACGGCTGCTCGTGTTAAAGTAAAAATAATGGAGAGATAGACAGAAACATAATAGAAAAGGTCGCACGGGTTAGTTTCGCCGATAATTGAAATTATTGAAATTCAGAAGGTGAGTTTTTAAAAGGGTTAGGTTTGCTCCTTAATTGAATTTTAAAATTTATAATTTATGGTTGGGTTGGGATGGGTTAGGTTCGTTCCGTGATTCGAATTATCAAATTATTGAAAATCAAAAGGTCAGTTTTCAGTTTATAAAAAGTTTTAAAAAAGTTTCAGAACTAGAAAAAGTCAATATAAAAATAGATAAGCTTTTCTGCATATTTTGGGCCATATTTGGGCCATACTATCCCCTTTCAGTTGGTGACAATTTTTTTAACACCCTGTAGAATTCATACAAAATTCAAATGACCTATAAGATGTCCAATTATTTTTAATTCAAAAAGTCAAAATTTATTTGAAATTATTCAAATTCAAAAGTCAGTTAAGTCAGTTTTTAAAATTTAGGTTGGGTTCGCTTCGTAATCGAAATACGAAGGAAAATTCAGAGATTGGTTGTATGGGTTAGGTTCGCTCCGTAATTGAAATTATTGGAATTCAAAAAAGTCAATAAGTCAATTTAAGGTTTGTACAGCTCATGAAAAAGGAGTACAAAACTCCCTAAAGGAGTACGTTTGGTCACAATTGTCGCCCCAAGCGGCTGGCCCCTGTGCAATTTAGCCCATTTAGCCCTGTGGTTAAGATGGCTCTGAAAATACGAGAAGCAGTCAATTTTAACAACATTAAAAGACAGAAATGAAACGTAACAATAGAAAGGTAACGTACGACGTATAAAATTTATGTTAAACTAATGGTGTTTTCGAACTATTATCGCCCTGTATCTTCGAAATAAAGCGTCTTTCTAAGGAAAAACCCTAAATTTTTGCCGCATGTTTACTAAATACCCTGTATAAATATGTAAATAAAATTTTAAACGGAATAGAAATTTTCAACGCTTAATACCTATTAACCTATTATCGTTGAATTCATTTAAAAATAATTTTAACGTTGCCGTCAAGTTAATAAATATTTTGAAATTTTTACTTTTTGTTTTGATGATCTGGACTATTTTTGCGTTAATTTCACAATTTGAGTGTCAATTATCATCATTTCCCAAAACAAATTTACGAATTTACGATTGTTTTGAGAATTTATGACAATTATATTGTGTGCAAAATACATTAGTTTTTCGTAATTTTCGTATTATTTTTTAACTCACATTTTCTTTTATTTCAGGTGTTAGTCTACTTCTTCGCATTTTGTTCATCATTTGTAAGAACAAATCCATATTTATACGGTCACTATAATCCACATTTAAAATTCATTGGTTACAATCTTCCATATTTAAACGATTTTCCAAATTATGCAACCAATTTACACTACGTGTCTCCATATCTAAGATATTCCGACATTTACTCCGATAGAGTTTTAAGTGCTTATTTGTCTGTTCCAAATACGCTTCCAACATTGAACGTCTTAGCTGAGTTACCTCACAATATAAAGAATACGTTTACTGTTGTACCGATGCTTGTGGTTTCGAAAAATAACATGAAGATGATCCACAAAGGTGAAATTATGACTGTGTCAAAAGACAAACCTGAAATGACGTTAAAAACGGAAAAAGACGATATACTTCTATGCACGCCGGCAGTCAAAATCATCCTCGATACTCCTATAGTTGCTTATAGTCTTAAATCTACTGTAATGTTTCCTTCTGAAATGGAAATTCTCCATGAAGGATATAAAATACCCATAAGAGTTGGCGCCGTTATTGCTCCAGTAATACACGATACTTTTGTATCTGCTGATTCACCTGTATCCCTTAATGTTGTTTATGCAATTCCATCGGAACCGGTAAAAATAGATTACGTTAATAATGAAGATGTTGTTATTAATACTGGAAGCGATGCTGTAATTGTGGAAAGCCAAGAATTATTACCACCGAAAAATGTTACTGTTATTGATTTTCCTGATGCACAAGCGGAACCAGTTCTTGCCGTTGACGAAGAAGATGAAGAATTGGGTAACGTATATAGAGATTTATATGGTTATCTAGTGCATATTTAGCTTTTATCTTTGACCCTGATTCATCAAACGTAGCTCTTTATATTTTTTCTCATCACAAGGTAGTTAAGACATTTCCCGTCCTTTTGTCCTGCACCTATTTACCTATTTACTTCAATATTTTCTTGCCTTTTTGTGTGTTCTACGTTAGTTATGCAGCTTATTTTTTTTAGTTTTCTACCAATTGCTGGTTCCGATATGTGTTTCCTGAATAATAATAAAAAACCTTTATTTGGCATAACTACATTTCATTAATAATTTCATTGCGTACTTCCAACCCTCTCCATCTTCTCTTTCCATTTTTTCAATCTTTCTAATTTTTCTCCTGTTTCGTTGATTATCCTGTACCATCTCCTTCCCCTTTCCTTGTTTTTCTCTTGGTTCATTTGCTAACATCCCGTCCACTAGTGCATCCATTCGTCTCTTCCCTCTCCACAAAATTTGCATTGGACATATTGTTCCCCACTCCAGTACTTATTGGCCCTCTCCTCATTTCCGCACCTAAATCTTGCTACTATACTTTTCTCTCCCAACCTCTTTCTTTCGTCCAGGTAATCCGGTGTCCTCCCATGTGTGCAGAGATCTATGTACTTCTTATACCTCGCCATGTCCCTGCCCTCTCCGGCTTCCCTCTCCAACTTCAGCTCCGACCACCCTGCTATTCTGTACATTTCGATTCTTTCCCATGTTGACAGCACCCTGATCTTAGGCTCCTTCTTATAACTTCCTGCAGATCCATTCTCGTCCAACTGTCTCTGCTCCGCCCTATCACCTCCATTTCGTAAATGAACTGTTCTTCTTCGCGTCTCCACTACCATCTTCTCATGTCCACTCTCATTTAAAACGATGTACTTCCTACCTTTCTAACCATAGGGTTCGTTTCGTCCATATCTGTAGTTGCCTAATTTCTGCCCCATATAATTCCTGAATGATATGTTGCCCATATATTGCGTACTTTCTAGATTCCTCTAATCCGATCTCTTACACAAAATTTTTATCGTCCAGTTTTCCAAATTTTGACTTAGCAATTTAATTTTTCTTTATATTTTTGTCTTTTGTAGTTTACCAAAAGAAGGTTCTTGTTCTTTTATTAGAATTTTTTAGTTTTTTTGGTCTAATAAAAAAATATAAATAATATAGTTCTTTATGGGAATTGGAATTAATTTTTAAATATTTTGTCTTAAGAAATATGTCTAACTTAAAACTTTTTCAGTTAATCGGAATCCACCAATAGCATTAGCGCCAGCTGGAATTGCCCAATCAACGCAGCCAGTTCATCATGTAGAGCAGTTCACGAATTCTAAAGAATCTTCACTTTTAACGCAGCTACGAGAAGAAGCGTTAAAACAACGTATTTAAACAGTAACATTCTCCAGTGCTCAACGTTTAACTTTGAGACTTAACTTATTTTAATTCCGTTTCATTATCCAAATTTTGTGTTCCGATAATGTTAGTATAGGTACATTAATTTTGCGATAATTACTTTTATTACGCGTACTCCCAGTTTTTACAATAATTTGAAATATATTTATATTTGATACTATACGTTTGTGTTTTATTTTTAATAATAGTTTACGTACAGTTTTAGTTGCAGATATTCTGTTGGGTTTGGCGTATATTTGAATTAAGATTGGAAATGATTAGTAGATATACTATGGGCGTTCTGGACCAAAAACGCGTGTTATTTCTTATGGGGGTCCCAGTTCACTTTTTAGTAGTAATGGGTGCGCCTTTTTTGTTTTTTTATCCTGACCTTTGACCTTGACGCTGACGTGGCCATGCCCACTTTTTGGTTTTAGGGGATGATAATTTTAGGTGGTGATACGGCTTATGAACGGCTTTTGAACGGGGCTTGTTAAATTTGAACGGCTTTTGAACGGATCCTTTTAACAGGACCTGTTATCAGGAGCTGTTAAAAGCTATTCAGGAACCGTTAAAAGCTTTTCAGGAGCTGTTCAAAGCTGTTCAGGACCTGTTAAAAGCTGTTCAGGATCCGTTCAAATTTAACAGGATCTGTTCAAAAGCCGTTCAAATTTAACAGGCCCCGTTCCAAAGCCGTTCATAAGCCGTATCATCATCCCCTAAAATCATCCCCTAAAACCAAAAAGTGGGCATGGCCACGTGAGCGTCAAGGTCAAAGGTCAGGATAAAAAAAACAAAAAAGGCGCACCCATTACTACTAAAAAGTGAATTGGGACCTCCATAAGAAATAACACGCGTTGCCCATAGTATATCTACTACGATTGTTGTTTCTTTGTGTCTGGGTTGGAACCACTTCAAAGTTAATTGTCGACGTTTCGTTCACTGTTGCAAGCGACATCATCAGGGCGACACAATAATTGTATTTTAAAAGTTAATAACGAATTTAGATAGCTTTAACAAACTAAGTGATGGCTGAAGTGGAAAATAAAGACATGTTATTAGAAGGAAAGGAGGACTGAAGAAAGAACAAAGGACAAAATATATTTACCGAACTTTTCAGCACAATAGACAATAGAAGCAATTATTGATTTAAAAATACGACAGAAATTGTAGAGTAAATACTGTTCTTTCGAAGAAACAAGATAGAAGTAAACAACGGGTGTGCTTAACAAAAACTATATAATAGCGTCCTAAAATGTTGTCACGCCCCCCCCCCTTGTGGTAACAAAATAATGATTTAAAATTTATTTTAAAATTGTGCCCCTATGCCCTTCAGTTAAGAAACGTGTAGGTTTTGAAATCTTTAAATGTCTGCATTTAATTTAGAACGAAATTATGAGAAACATTAATATAGATATTTATTAAATTATATAACATCATATACATAAATATAATCACAACTATGACTAGAATCGTGTTTTAGTTAGTATTTTTTTTGTACTAATCAATAGGTATGGATTCTTCTTCATCCTCATCGCTGTTTACCAAGGAATTTTCTATTTCACTAACAGGTATTGAGTCTTTTGGATGTATGTCCGGCATATGTCGAGATTTCAAGTGTCTTTCTAGATCTCTTCTTCTGACCAGAACTTTTCCACAAATGTCACACCTAGAAACAAATATTACGTTTATACTGTTAAAATTATTATTACAAAATAGTGAGGTGTTTTTAAGCAGGTTGAGATTTTTGATAATAATATTTACTGTGAAAGGGATCTAGGTCCTTTGATTTTAGAGATTATAAAATTTGCAAATGCTCCCATAAAACAATGTAAGTGTATATTTATGAAAATTTATGAAAATGTTCAAAATGTAGTTAATTAATGATCGAACGTAACTTACGACGGAATGGAATAAGGAGATAGTGAGAGAAGAGTTGTTGAATACAGAAGAAGTAAAGTAAGGTAAGATTTTTGTTAATTGTGTTAAATAAATAATTTTAAAAATTAAATTAAAAATTCGTAGAATCGTTGAACTAATTTCATTATTTTAAAATATAGAAAGAAATGTCTTCATATCTTTTATAAGAAACAATATTTTATCTTCAGTTAATTACATAAATTTTATAGCCTTTAGTTTAATATAAACAATATTTTTATACATAATTGCGTAATATACATAAATAATAAAGGGTCACAGTAAAAACCATTAATTATTAATAAATTCAGATCGACCTGTGAATATAAGAATAAACTTACTTGTAAGGTGTGTCACCTGCCGAATGCAATCTTATGTGTTTGTTCAAATTACTGGGATCTCCGAACGGTCTCAAGCAATATTTGCACTTCAATGGTTTGTAACCTGTATGCGTCCGAATATGAATTTTTAAGCCGTATTTCCGCGAGTAAAATTTTCCACAATAAAGACACACATGTCCCTGTTTGGATTTTCCCAAACTACTCACTAAAGTCTCGATTTGGGCTTCGTTTTCATATTTTTCATGTCCGATCGACATCTGAGTTTGCATGTAATCTTGCGGAAAGGTAAACAGGGGAAGTCGTTGATAATAACTATCCGTTAGTGTATCGATCGAATTGTTGTTTTTGCTTTCGGATCCTCTTTGAAATGGCTTAAAGGCGGAATTATGGGATGCTTCCGTAAACGGTCGATATATATTGAACGTGTCGTTGATGTGCTGATTCAATTCCGTTGAGTTGGACACGGAAAGGTCGATTGCGCTTCGTTGTTTCGAAATTTGTTGTTCGGGCAACAACTTGAAATTAAACTCGCTTTTAGTTGCGGTTTTGGACGTGTCTGACACTAAAGTTGAAACCTTGTCCCACAGCCATGAAATTGTGAATTTTCCGCAGCCTAACGTTACGTGTAATTTTAAAGGGTTTGGAGATTCGTATAGCGCTGAACATCGCGTACATACGTATTTTCTTTGTCCTAAAATAAAAAGAAAATAATAAAATACTATCTATGCTTATCTTTATTAAGCATCGTCTAATCATAATTTACACCATAATTTCTCTAACGATACACACCTTGAACTCAGGAAATTTTTCATTGAATTTTATATCAATTGTTAGCCTACAAGACATTCCTTTATTCTCAAAATCAAGTAAGAAAAAGAAGAAAGGTTCGACATATTGGTAAGTATACTAGAAATAAATATTTTACAAGAAATAAGGAAGAATGATAGAAAAACGAAAAAAAGAATCGCAAAAAATTAGAAACCATTATTAACGCCTCAAATAACCTTAAAAAAGGAAGGTAGGAAGGCTCTTAATAAATAGAACTTTATAGGTCGCATTGGAACAAATGAGTGCAATACTAAGTGTATCATTTTTTTAAAACTCAAATCTAATAAATGTTTACATCTAAGTAACAGAAACATAATACTTTGACATAACAAGCTTGACGTGCATTGAAGGCTCACCTCCATAGACTAACGTTAGTTTCTGTGCGAATAAATCCGTCGTCAGTACGGCTGCTGTGAGCGATCAATGCACGTCGAGCCCGCGAGGTTATCGCCAGAATGGCACACTAATCTGAAACTGATACACAGCTCCACCTCTCAGTAACACAGTAACATCAGGCCTCTGCTACCTTTGGGTACTAATGGAAGATTGTTCATTCACCTACAGATTCCTTGTCCAAGTTAGCAGACGCTTGATGTTAAGGCGTTCACCGAGAGGTGGAGCTGTGCATCAGTTTCTGATTAGAAAGTTGATATCCAATTGTAAAAATTGTTCAAAATGTCAGTTTCTATGTGTCGTGTCATCTGTGTCAAAAGATGTGTTATTGTTAACATTTTTGCACAGGTGGATCGCGGAAGTGTTCTAATGTAACACGATGTGCATAAATTTTGCCTTTGCAACTGCGCATACTTCTTCGTATATATTTGAACATTCCACATCCCAAAAATATAATCCAATGGCAACGTTCAATGTTCATTGATTTGATTTTAAATGAGAATATTTTTAATTGACGCAAAATACTTTTCAATAAACAGAAACTTTTATTCTTCAAAATATTAAAAATTTTTCAATACTGGTCTGCCCAACTTTTTCATAAAGGTTTACCACTTTGCGGAAAATTTGGGCAGACCAGTATTGATCTAAATACAAATTTGTGAATAACCCGAGCAGTTTCAATCTTAGAAATTCTGGTTTTTAAAATATTTCTTATTTTCAAGAATTTTATGAAAAAACACGCAGCCGGTAGGATTCGAACCTACGCTCCCAAAGGGAATCTGATTTCGAGTCAGACGCCTTAACCACTCGGCCACGACTGCAATTCACAAAACCAATTGTTTATTACACATTGCCCCCCACGATTGATAAAATAATTTAGCAAATGAGTACTTCTGATTCAAAAACCTGGAACTTAATTGCTCACAGAAAGTTACAGGATAAGACTAAAACGAGATTCTTTGAAAGAAAATTGGAAGGGAAGATACGATTCTAAATAATTATCAAAATTTGGATCAATAATTATAAATAGTATTTTCAATACAAGAATAATAATAATAATATATAATAATAATAAAAAGTGAAAAGTCGAACGAAACAAAGACATAAATTTTGACCATACCTTGAATATTGGACGGTGTTAAGAAAACAATTTGCATCATGGCCAGAATTTCTTCTGAAAACCACAATAACAGTTCTTGTCCGACATTGATTGGGCGCACGCACTGTAAAATTAGGGTCGGTGCGGGAACCGATTTGTTTGAGACCGTTTGCTTCGGCGAAGATACAAATTTTAACTGTATGTTGTAGCTGTGACAGTCGTCGGAAAGACGTAAAGCCCGAATCCAGTGGATATTTTCAGTCCATGTGTTTTTCGAACTATTTTCTAATTCGATTGTTCCATATGAATTTACGCCAACAGAAATCTGAAAGTAAAATCAGTGATAATATTTACAATAAATTATAGGAATTTAATGTAATTAATGTTTATAAGAGGGGATTAGGGAATTACTGATCTAGTGGCTTAGTCAGTAGGCTAGTAACCTCAAGGTCTAGGGTTCAAGTCCTAGTGGGGAACATTGTAAATGTTTTTGACTTAGAATTGGGGTTTCCACGGTTTTCCACATTTCCATAATCCTTGCAGAGTATGCTGGAATGGAACATCTGTAAGACGGTCCTGGTCGCAACCAAATCTCTCTCCCTCTCAATTCAGTTAAGTTTTTCGAAATTTGGACAAGTGGTGAGAGGGAATCAAGGGAGAAAGGAACTTATATAAATTTACTAATAATTTTTTTAATACAGAATTTTTTTGCCTTCAATATTTATACTAATCCAGTACTGAAATACAATAACTTTTTAATTAATATATTGGTTTGCTTAAAATTGGATGCCATTCACATATTTTCCATGACGTCAAATACATAGAAGTGAGAAGAAAGTACCAAACAAGGAATATGGAGAATGCTAAGGAATTATGTCCACTAATGTGATTGTTAAAATAAAATTGTTGAAAAACAATTGATTTTACAAAAAATAAAAATTTCATTAATTACATTAATTACACTGTCGAAACTATTTAAAAAAGAAATTTTCTATGCTATATTATTTATGACAGCAATGTTATAATTATGTGATTATATATTCCTATAAATCGTTAACCAAATTTTGTTAACCAAATTTTGAAAAAATTAAAAACCTATAAAGATTGTAATATTTATTATTTTATATTTATTTATTATTATTATTTATTGTAATATTTAGCCGAAATAAAACTTTGATAATTAAGGCGGGAAGCGGAAAAAAATAAAGAAAAATACCCACAAAAAATATGATTTTATATTCTTTTAACTTCAGACGCATCCAATACTGAGTCACGATAAATTACCCGATAATAATTACAATCACAATTACAATAAGTTATTAAAAAAATATATAAGTAAACACAAGATGATTTCAAAATTTATTGAAAGCTCTTGTTTGGGCCACTCAGTATATCTAATTTGTGTTTTTAAATAAAATTATCGCACATGGATGATTCAGTTTAAATTTTTTTTGTTACTCTTCTTTAAAGATGTTCGTTTGAGTTTTTGTGTGTGTTGACAGTCGATTTTGTTGTCACTGTGTAGATCGGTTCGCAGTAACTGTAGGAAAATTTAGTTTAGTGAATTAATTAATGGTGAATAATTCGCGTCAAGCATTTATAGTTACGAAAATCAGTGCATTCATTTTTAAACATTCGTTTTCTCTAATATCCCCACTGTTTTTCCTGTTATTAGTTTTCCTCGTGATACTGGTACGGTTTCGCTTAATAGGAAGAGGTAAGTCATTTTTTTTTTTGAGTAAACTAGTAACTAGTAGTAGCTAGTATTGGGAGCACCATTAATAAATAAAAATAAGTAGAATATAGTCCGTTCATATACAAAATGAGTCACCACCGATGCCACGGAGTTTTATGGCGAAACGAATATTCTCCAACTTCTGTTGCAGGTGGATTATGTAAGTCAATAAGGGCTACATTTTAAAAATAATTTCAAATATACAGAACGCTCCAAAAAAGGAGTGGCATATCAAAGTTATATTTTTTCTTATGGAACACCCTATATTTCACACATTTTTGAATTGTACGTCAAACTTATAAGGGTTCCCTATACCTAAATATAAAGTGTTCTGATTTATTTGGATTTTAATTACAATGTAAGGTTTTAGAAAAAAAAAATTATGCCCAAACGAAATGAATTATGACAAATTTGCTTTTAGGCATAGACAATAGTCCCTTAATTAATTTAATAATTTACTATTATAACTTTCTCTCCACGATGTTCAGAATTTTCAGTACCATTATTAGCAAAATTCAAACTGTAATATCTTATTTTAAATACAACACTCTGTATTTTATAAGTTTATCGTGTAGCAAATTTAATTGTCTTGCAAACTGTATCAGGGCTTCGTATACCTAAATCTTTAAGTTTTTTGTTTTTGGAATTTAACTTTCTATTTCCCACCTATAAAAGTAAATGTTTTCCCAAAATGTCTTCTGTCCTAAATTCTGGTTTCACGCATTTTGCAAACATTGAGTTTTATGCAGTATGCTGCATTATAATTAATATAATCAATGTTTATGGCGCGATGACTAAAATACACCGAAAATATTTCAAATCGAGACTGTTGTAATTTTATTTGAAACAGGCAAAATGGTGGAAATACGGTTGAATTTGGAACATTTATAAAAAATATTTTTAATGACAATTAAAATCTAATGCAATAATAATCTAATCAGAAATTTAACAAAAAATTATAATAAATGTTCGACATGATGGCCATTCTGTTGAATACAGAGATCTTCTTTTCAAATCAGCGTCTTACATTGTGCAACATATTACGAGTGCCTCAAAAGCATTCTTTATGCGTCTTTTCATTTCTTCTGGAGTGGTGGGAGGTATACTACAAAATAAATTTTCAATGTAGCTTAAAACAAAAGAAATTCATGGGGTGAATGGAGATCTAGGTGGTCAGTAACTGGTCCACCTCACCGAATCCACATATCAGGAAACTTGCGATTTGAATAATTTCTTACGGTTAGTGAAAAATGTGCAGGAGCACCAATCTAACTGCAACCACATTTTTTGTCTAATATTTAAAGGAATATTTTCTAAAAGTGACCGAAACCTGTTTTTAAAAATCTCAAGCATTTTCGGCCATTCAAATTGCCGTCGAAAAAATAAGGACCGATAGCTTGATCGTCAACGGTTCCCCATACACATTAATACTGATTTTCAGTTTCACAACAATGTAAATTGTGACGATTTAGTCCGTTATTGTAGAATGTTAACTCATCCGTAAACAATACATTTGTAAAAAAGTGTTCGTCTTTGCTAAGTTGATTAAGGGCCCATAAGCAAAAATCAATACGTTTTTGAAAATCGGTACCTTACAAACCCTGATGCAATTGAATATGGAAAGGGTGGTACTTATGTTTCCTTAAAATTCTCGACACACTAGACTGACCATAATGCTTGTTTCTCGTGCAATCACTCTAGTAACTGTATTCGGATTATCACCCACAGAACCCATTACCAAAACAAGAATTTAGGCAAATAGAATACACTTTGGGAAAACATTTACTTTTATAAGTGGAAATAGAAGGTTCTAAAACACCTAAATAACTTCAAAACTTAAAGATGTAGGTATAGGGAACCCTGATACAGTTTGAAATACAATTAAAGTTGCTACACGATAACTTATAAAATACAGGGTGTTTAATTTAAAATAATCCCGGTATTACAGTTTGAATTTGCTAATAATGGTACTGAAAATTCTGAACACCTGTAGAAAAAGTTGTAATAGTAAATTACTAAATAAATTAAGGGGCTGGCTTATTATCTACGCCTAAAAGCAAATTTGTCATAATTAATTTCATTTGGGCATAATTATTTTTTCTAAAACCTTACATTTTAAGAAAAATTCAAATAAATCCGAACACTTTATATTTAGGTATAGGGAAACCTTATGAAAGTCTTATTTTTTACGTACAATTCAAAAATGTGTTGAAATACAGGAGTTCCTCTCTCTCTTTTTTGGAGCGCCCTGTATATTTGAAAATATTTTTAAAATGTAGCCCTTATTGACTTAAATAATCCACCTGCAACAGAAGTTGGAGAATATATGCTGTTTCCCCATAAAACTACGTGGCGTCGCGTCGGTGGTGACTCAGCCTGTATAGAGTACCTATTTACAAAACTTATAATTTTTGCAAAATGCATAATATATTGCGATGTTATTTATGTAATATTTATGTTTTCACATAATCACAATTAAATACTAATTATTTTCGGACCGAAAACTATTAAATGCCAATTAATTTGAAATCAATGACCTCTTCAGAATTTTTAATATCAGAAATCTGTGATAATTCTGTGATATTTTGCGTCTAGGATTGATAAAAAAAATAATAATTTGAATTTTTTCATATTTTGGCGCCGTTTAGAGGGTCTTTTTGTAAAAATAAAAAAGCCATTTTGCTGTACGTTCACTGCAGATTATTCGAGTTTCTAAGGTAATTAGAAATACGGTTTTTCGCAAAACTGCTATACAATGGTCCACCCGTTAGAAAATCGTATCAAATGATCAGGATACTTTATATTTTAGATAGTCGTGGTACATGTATAAAATATTTTAGAGTTTTTGTTTGTATGTGCCCGTGGAAGAACAGTCCAATATATGGCAATTTTCCTTCTTTAATCATAAAGTAGAAACAGTTATTATGAATTATGATAATGGTTTCTTCAGGAAAAAATAAAATTTAATTGAACATACGTTGAGGCAAACTATTCGTTTGATATTGACATTTTATTTTGTTGCAGTTGACAAAATATAAAATTTATTTAGTTACAAATTTCATTAAATCTCTTATCCAATACGGCAAATATTTTATAACTAACCTATAAATATAACTGGATTATTCTTAAAAGATAATCTTAACACATAAAAGAAGATAATGATGTTGTAATAGGCAAGCAAGACTAATTGCTACGAAGTGAGTCGATTGGAGTTCGCAAAGTCGTTATGAAGTGCCCGAGCCAAGTGCAAGAAACGGCATACAAAGTCTCCCTGCTTGATAGTAGTAATAATCGAATAACTTAAAAGACATTTTACGCCCTTTTATTTAATCATTTTTATTATAATATTTAATTTATTTAATACAATATTTTGTAATATTTTAGATTTAAAAAAATGTATGTAAATAAAAAGCTCTTCATTTATTCTAAAATCAGACGAGATCGTACATAAAAGATTAATTGTGCAATATCTTCATATTTTTGTTTATCGCTCTATCATCTTAACGTATTATTTTGTAACAGCCTATTAAATGTAACTTGTAGCTATAATTTATAACTTTTTGTTTTCATTTTTACTTACTTGCACAACATCAGGTTGTCCGCGTAAACTGTGTGGTTGAATAGGCATAGACATGGCACCTTGTGGTATACTTGTCGCAGATGTCACCCTTCCCGGTACCAGGAGTTTCGAAGAGCCCGTAATGTCGCTCATTGTCACTTCACTCGGCGTAGCGGGTCGCGCATTAATGTTATAAGAAACAATTGGAAACATCACAGAAATTGAATGAATATTGGGGAAAATTATCAACAATAAACCTGCCAAATTTCACTGACAGGTTCTGTTAAATTTAATCCAAGGCTCACGTGTTTGTATAACTTTTTTTCGTAGAAAATATATAATAAATTTGATTGTAAATCGACCACCAATATCTGGTTGGTACTGTGTTGGCAGGTTGATTGAAATAAACTAGCAAGGTGTTAGTGGTTGATATCATTTTAACCAACACCCACCACCCAATCGTTTGGGGGGTGGTCATAGTAAGTCACCCCAACCCACAGCATCACATTAGATACACGAACGCTCAGGGTTGTAATCAAATAATTTTTTGTAAGCTTTTCAGTAATATGTTTATTTATTATATGTTAACTAATCATGCAATGATGATAAAGTATACGACGACCCAAGAGTAATAGTCGCGATTCCGTTCACAGTGTTTCTAATGATTAATTTATTTATTCTTTATCCAATTTAAATGTAGTGTTAATCAAAGCAATTATTAAGATAGTTAGTCAATGTTTTTTGTTTAAATAAAATATATTACCAACCAAAGTTAATTTCTGTTTAAGTAATTTGTTTATACAAAATTATTGTAAAAATTCATCATTCCAACCATGTTAGAGTGACTATAATAATTGTGAATTTTACTGGAGGTTCTCCAGAATGAAATATAAAAGTGTCCTCATTTTCATATTTCAATTATTACATTACACATGGTTATAATGGGACTTACATAATTAATCTTCTCGACTATTTTTCAAAGCGATTATCTCCCACATGTATTTCTTCCATCTCTATATCCTTTTATGTATAACGTTTATTCATTTTTCCATCCCATTTCAAGTGACTTTCACGTCCTTGTATTTTATGTTTCGTCACTTTGAATTGATTCCGTCATTATTTAACCTCGGTTATCCTTGTAAATATGCAATTTCCAATATTAAATATACAGTTTTTTCTATAGATACATTTAATTTCACACTTTTATTTCTTGTCTTGCCTCAGTCTTCACATTCAGATTTTCATTTCTCACTTAACCAAGTCCACTTCATTTGGTTCATTCATTTATCTTATCCACGTTTCCTACAGGCTGCCAATTGGCTTTCACAGGTTATACTTGGTCATCGATGATGTCTTTGAGAATATATTTCAAAGTAAGCATCCAAACGTTATTCCACATTGCATTTGTATTATCATAACATCATATTAGTTAAATTCACTCTTGAATTTTTCCCTTAAGAATGTTCTCCAACTTCTAAATTTGCTCCTCTATGCAGTAGCCTTTTGCTCTAATAACTTATTGGTTTCACTTCCTTCCTTTTCTATTCATAAGTTTCTCTCTATCCTCTATCATGGACTCCAGGTTGCAGGTGGAGCTCAGCGATTTTCCGATAAATTTGATATAATTTTTATTTTCTATATAACTAATATTTTTAAAAAAATTCATTTGCAATGTGAAAAGTTAAAAATTAAACAATTAATCTTTTAACACGAGGAAGTGGAAACGATTTTTCATTTGATTAAATAGTCGATGTAGACTCGGTGTGAGTACATGTTTACAAAATATAATCCAAACGGGTAGAAATAAGGTCTGATTCTCACAAATAATTCTATTTATTTATTAAAGGCGACCGGTTTCGTTGGTATCGCAACCCAACATCATCAGGCCCAAAAGAATAAAAACATTAAAAAACTAACATCGCATATCGGATTAATATAACATCTTATCATGGTGAAACATGTGAATGCAAACGAATACAACTTTTTATTAGGATCAACTTTATATTTGCTTTAATATCTAAAAATACCAAACCAGGTAAACTAAACGTCAAACGCGTTTGTATTAATCCGATATGCGATGTTAGTTTTTTAATGTTTTTATTCTTTTGGACCTGATGATGTTGGGTTGTGATACCAACGAAACCGGTCGCCTTTAATAAATAAATAGAATTATTTGTGAGAAACAGACCTTATTTCTACCCGTTTGATTTATATTTTGTTTCATTTGATTGTTTGCTTTTTATAAATATACAACAGTACAACCCTGTATGCAACTTATTGTTTGATGTCTATCAGATTACAATATAAACTCGCTGATGTGCTCCGCCCCTATGTTAATGTGGACCTTATACTTATGGAAAACACTTGTTTTAAGGGGTGAATATGGGGATGCTGACCGACGATTTATAATATATTTTATATTTTACAAACGTCTTCTTGGCTTTGACGTACAAAATTTGTCAACAATTTACAAATTAGATGAAAAATAAAATATTCTTTGTTCATGATTAACAAATTTCTTCTACTAGGTATCATTTTGTGTTGAAAAGTTGAAAATTGCCATTTAACAATTGTAAAAATGTAAAATATGAAAATAATCCGTTATAAAATAAACAAATTAATTTGATTGGATAAGATTAAATAATTTGTTTGAGAAAAGCGATTTGTTTCACAATTTAGTAATTGTTTTTTCTAACCAGTTGTTAAGTGTCTAAATTAGAAAGAACTCTTGCAATAGATATTTTATGATTCTGTCTATTTATTATATTTATAAAATTATTCATTGGTAGGTAAAGTAAAGTAAAGTCAAAAGCATTTTCAAATTGGGAAGCAACATGGTTTATTTAGAACGAATGGGATAGTTAACCAACAAAGTCAAATTTACATTACTTAAGTTATTTGAACTAACCGACTAATCGACCAGTCGATCGCGATAGACTTGTTGGCCACGAAGCGATTTTTGGTCGATCGTCCAACATCCTTTGTACACTACCTTTTGAATTTTAATTACGGAACGCACCCATACAACCGTCGAACACGAATCTTTATCAAAAAATTATAAAAATTGTATTCTTTTGAATTTGAATTACGTTTTAGCGGGAAATTTTATAATTCAAATTTCATTATTTTTTTATGCCTTTACCTTTGGAAAAAAAACAATATAAAAATACCGGTACTTTAATTTTTAATGCTTTATCTATTTCTATACAAAAATGTACGGAGCGAACCCAACCCATACAACCCTCGAACTCTAATCTTTATCCAAAAATTATAAAAATTGTATTCTTTTGAATTTCAATTACGGAGCGAACCCAACCCCATACAAATCATATATATTATCTTAGTAGGTGATCGCTACACATTTTTACGAAAAATAGTCTATCATATATATAATGATTTAGCCACCCCTGTTCTAGCTGATGAAGACGAAATTCGGTTTGGTATATATTTGCCTTGTTTTCGCCAGCTAAAATTTGTGACAACTGCACAGACAAATCTTGCTTAACAGCAGCTTTTAAACTGGACCAGGCAAGTCAACAGGATTGAACACTGGATTATACGACTGAGTCCGTCAATAAATTATGGTCCATAAATTCTTTCTCTATGAATACTGCTTCCAAATCTACATGACAAAGAGCATTGTCTGCTACTAGCACCACGGGCGACTGGTAAATATTTTGAGCACTACGCAGGCAAATTCGTTGACGTCTTGTTTTCTGAAGGCACCCCTTCTTATTTCGTGGTGAATCAATCCCATACTACCTATAAAACCAATAACATGGATATTGGCTCCACGGTTACTTGCTGTGATGTATCTGCATCAGTTTCCCTTTTTAGAGCGTCCTTGTCTTTGTGAAAAAACAAATTGAAGTTTGTTACATCCATATAATGGGGATGTTATCGCCCTGATAATTTAAGAGTTGCTGTACATAATCACGTCGTCTTACTTTATTATCTTCGATGTTGGTTCTTTCTGGTTCTCTACGAATATCCTTTTAGTGTATACATTAGACCATGCAAATGTTTTCTCCAAACACTTAGTGGTTTTCTTCAAATTTACGTTTAAGTTTTCTTAATGTAAGTCTTGGATTTTTTTTCTATACTGAACTATCATGCTCTTCTGTAATTTTTGTCCTCCTCTTTCCACCTCGTTGTTTTGGCACCTCATCTTGATTTGTTATCCATCGAAAAGACGTTGCTTTCTTTATGCCAAGCGTTCGAGCGAGTCCTCTCCAATCTCCATTATTATTGAAAACGGTACAAATTTGCTTTCTGATCTTGTCTGCTTCTTTTCTTTATATAAGACTTATTTAAGTTAGCAACTGCGCAAAATTATTGTTCTGATGTGGACATATTTTGATTTGCATTTGTTTATTTCCAATTTGAATGTGTTTATTCCAAGTTGAATGTGTTTATTCCAAGTTGAATGTGTTTATTCCCAATTTAAATGTGTTTATTATCAATTTGAAAATGATTAGTCTCAATTTGAAGTTAGAAAAGGTATAGAACATTTTGAAGCCATGAAAGGAAAGGAATTATTTTTAATTCATTGAAAATACAAATTTC
>JAFFZR010006621.1:0-34677 GCA_018397195.1 Lethrus apterus
AATTTTGTTTTGCCCATTGCGTAATTACTAGAAAGCAAAGTCAAATTACTTTGTAGTAATAAAGCAATGGACAAATATAAAATTTAAACTTTGCATTAAAATAGTATGCCTATGAATGGTCCATACATTTGAATTTGCCGCTATTTGTAAGGTGCTGCTTTGCGGTTTCGGGGGAAACCTTATACATTTTTGTCGCCCATGTTTTTGCTTAGAAGATTGTCAGCTATTAGTATGTGTTAGCTATGGTGTTAACTCCCTCTTAATTCCCTATGTCTGTATCGCACGTAAACTGACATCAATTTGGATTATGCGAAAAGAATTCCATTTATAGTAATTCTGGCCCATAATTTATGATAAAATCTATTAAAAATTTGTTATACATTTGCTAAAGGCTCAATTTTACATTTTCTGTTCTCACAATTACAAGTATCACCAACAATAAAATACAAAAATATTTATCCAGTAAATAAATTCATTTTAATATTGCATGTAAGTTAGCATTTTATTTTTGTAGTTGCGTTGCGAGTACGACATGATCGAAGAACTAGAAGAATCCGAATTAGGTTCACATGAATATTGGGAAGCGCGCTACCAAACTGAAGTGAAAAATTACAGAACTCACGGCGACGTCGGAGATGTTTGGTTCGAGGATATCGTTCATAGACTAATAAAATGGCTCAAAAATTCGACATTCATCGACAGGACACACAGAATATTAGACGTGGGCTGCGGTAACGGGATGTTGCTCATCGAAATCTATAACGAAGGCTACACAAATTTACGAGGTGTAGACTACTCGGAACAAGCCATCGTTTTGGCAGAAGAAATCGCCAACAAATGCAAATGCAACATAAACTTCGCCACACATGACATTCTAGCGCGTCCATTAGATCAGGTATTTGATGTTGTGTTCGATAAAGGTACGTACGATGCCATTAGTTTAACAGCAAGAGCAAAAGAAAATAGAGCCACATACATAACAAACATCTATGAAACTTTAAAAGTTAGTGGTGTCTTAATTATAACGTCTTGTAATTGGACGAATGAGGAACTCGTCCGACAGTTTGAAATGAAATTTTCGTTATTGGACACAATACCGACGCCTCAGTTTCAATTTGGCGGAAAAGTTGGCAATGTCGTGTCGTCTATAGTTTTAAAAAAGAAATAAACACTTGTTTTATTCATAGTCTTTATTTTTGGTCCTTTACAGTTTGATAATTAAGGTACAAATCGAATAGGCAATAGATATGAAAATATGCAATACTGATTTTATTTTTTTTAATTTGCAATTTGCAACGAACACACGTAAAAATCGACTTATTAATGTGTGTGTGTGTGTGTGTGTCACAGTCACAACTACAAGTGTCGCTAAGGTAAAAATGCTTAAACGATGCAACTCTCAAGCGTTAGTTTTAAAAAATGCCATTATCACATTTCTCATTGGTTCACTATCTACACTGAAAAATTGAAAATTGAAAACGATTAGATCAAAATTTATTCAACAAGATTTAAAGATTGAAATGAGCTCGTTTATTTTGTCTCGAAGTTCCGAGGCATTTTTATTTTTCGAAAGTAAAACCAAACTCTGATCCAGATTGCAATTTTGTAAATGCTCCAACACGACGACGGATTTCCTCAACTGTTCCAACAAAACCAACAGGTTGCTTATCTTTTCATATTCCATTTTTTCATGATATTTGTTTATTAAAAAAATTACATTTTTACCAATGTCGGCGTCGATAAGTAACTGATCAAAATTCGTTCGTCCGACGTAGTTGGACTGTTCATCTAAGTTCATGTTAGTGACGTCGTTCTCTTTGTGTCGATTACAGAAGCAATATGAACACATTAAATTTAAGGCTAATATGGCCTCGTTTTGCATCACTGTATGCATCGACGCAATCATATCCACAAGACATTTCACGCTGTCCTTAACGGATAATATCATAGGAAATGGTTTGAACGAGTGACAATTTTTTATGAGCCAAACGAGCAATCGCGGAGCCTCCGCGTGTACCCCCAAATGATCGGAATTGTAACACCAATCGACTATTTTTTCGATGAATTCTTTTCGATTGATCAAATCCAAGGCGGTTTTCTCTGCAAATGGAAGGTAAAAAACGCTCAACATGTCGTTCGTACATTACCTTGTCTAGTGTTGTAAATGGAAATATTTCCACAGAAATGGAAATATTGAAAATTTCCAAAGGCCTAATGGAAATATTGGAAATATTCCAAAACACGTATTAATTGGAACCTAGATGAAAGTCAAGATATTTCCGTGAACTTTTATTTAAAAAAAAAAAAAACAAAAACAAAAGTAGGCAACAACTCAAAAATGGGTCATTTGCAAAACTAAGCTCTATTAGTGCACGTGTACTAGAAGCGTCGCGTATTTTGATGATTCTTCAGTAAAAGAGAAACAGGCTAACCAATGAAAGAGCAGCTAAGTTACTCTATGTGTCTCATAATGAAAACTTATTTAAAAAAAATAGAAAGTGGGAGTAAATAAATTTATATTTTTGATGAAAACACAGAAAATAGCGTAGACATTATTGATGAAGTTATAGAAGAAATTGATGAGGAAGTTGATTGGCAGGAGGGGAGCAGTGATGATAATATACACGATGAAGTGATAAAAATAATGTTGTTAAGGAAGACATTTTCCCAAATATTCAAGGCACAATAACAATGAATGAAGACAGCGATGAAGACAGACAGACAGACTCTCTCTCGATTGACGACTATTCCAACTTACAAACTTTATTGATATTTGTTAATTTTTACTTAATGTCTTTAATTGCTACATGTATTTATATTTTTCTATGTATTTTTGTGACATAATTTGATTTAGATGTTTTTTATTAGTTATTTTGTCATTAATAAATATTTCCAATATTTCCTGAAATATTTCCATAAAATATATTTCCAGACATTTTACAACACTAACCTTGTCCATCGACAAGCATCCTAAATGTCCCCATCAACTTAAACACCACCGAAGAATGATCAACATTAATCATGCTGTACAATATTTCAATTATGTTTTCCTCCAATAATTTCGGTTTATTTTCCGATGGTATGCTTAAATGCCTGAGTGCACTCAACAAAGCATGTTGCAACTTCACATCGGCGTCCATCGTATTGTACTTTGCGAGTATATCTGCAAAACAAACAAATCAATCGTATTACTTCACAATTCGACCCTTTCTTACTTAATAGCTTTTTAGACAGACCGGAATTTACCATGTAAATGCAGTGCGAGTCGTTGCGTGCGAAATTTCCAATGGCCAACACACCGGTACTCAACAGATCAGCGTCTTGCGAATCGATCCACGACATCATTTGCTTGTAAACTTTCCCGTTACTCTTGTCGTAAAGAATCTGCATCGATTCGTCTGAAATTAAACGAAATAAGTCGACGAATTCCAAGATTCCTATATTATAGATTGCCTACTAACTTTTTTTATTTTACTTGTAATTAAATTTATTTTCACAATAATTTCATATTTTTTCAATTCTATTCTACAATTTTTTTTTAATTAAAATTTTTGACAACCTGAAACGTCTCTGTGGGCTGTATAATTTTTTGTACAATTTTCGATTTTAATCTAACTATTGAGTATGCTGATCTAACCTGTAATAGACACATGATCCTACTTTACGCCTACATATAATATAGAAACCAATATAAACATTTCGAAAAGTGTTACAGATCAAAATTTTTAATTTTTTAAACCATTTTTATGTGTATTTTACGTCAAGCTTACTTTAATTCTCTACTTTTTCTTAAACACCGTAATTGTACTTAATTACAATTGCTTTCTACAACTTCCAATACAAACAACTAGCGTAATATCTTTTTTTATTATTATTATCTCTTAAAATTTACTATATCATTGAAGTACCTATTTAGTAAAATTCAAGAATTGAATCTAATAAATAATTTATAGCAAAAAAGATGATAAATGAGGTAGACAGAAAACGTATTATTAAGCTGCAGCGTTATTACGTTATTACAGCGTTATTAGCGCTGGCTGCAGAGTATAATAGATTCAAATCGGAATACTCGATAACGCGTTCGCGCGCAGCACGCTATTGGCTAAAAGTTTATAGGCAACCTACAGTATAGAATCTTGGACGAATTCGACAAACTTGACGTACCTCCGGTCAAAATTAACACGACCAGATCGCAAGCCATTTTCAAAATTGATCTACTTTCTTCGTCGTCCGCTTGATTTCCGTATTTCTCGACGAGCTCGTAAACCAACTCGCACGTGCCTTCTCGAGCGAGTATCAATTTTATATCGTCTAAAAGTAATCAATTAACATATACAAATAACAAAAATTTCCTTACCACAATAAAATTTAGCTAAGGTATCACCATTGTAGATATTTTCTAAATTTGTCTAAATTTTATTGTGGTAAGGGAATTTTTGTTATTTGTATATTTTACAGACACAGTCTTCAATCTATTTGATTTAATCAATTAACGTTTGATAGATCGTTTGAGGTTATTTACCGTTTTCTGATTGCACCCGTAATATTTCCAAACACAGCACAGATATTTCAATGTTTTGTGATACTTTCAAGATACCAACTAGCAAACGGCATAAATTTTCGGTGAGCCACTGATCCAACATGTGATCGGATATTAAATCTAAAATTTGTAACGAGTAGGTGATGCAAGTTTCTTGATTTTCGAAATCGTTATACATAATTTCCAATATTTGTTCGGTCGTTGTAAGAACATCGTGCTTGAACGCCGCCTTTTGTAAATCATCGTTGGACATGATTACATTTAGTAAACATCCCGAAGCCACTGTTAAAAGATTGAAGTTTCTTTCAGCTGTTAGTGCAGAGTTAATTGTGTCCAAGATAACGTGTACACCATCGGTTTGGACAAGATCCCTGGCAGAATGGTTTTCATACGTTAAGTTTCCTATTGCACGGAAGAAATGCACTGTTTTGAGGACACCGATAGAACTGCAATGTTGCAATAAAGGCTGTATGATTTCTTTTTTTGTTAATTGTTCACGGTCGGTGTCGTTTTTGGCGAATTCGGCGATGCACTGTGCAGTCAATATCAGAACATCTTTGTCTGTGCTAGCCAGCAAAGTCTGGAACGTGTCGACATTACCCATTTCGATCTGTGATACCTGAGCGATTAAAGTTTTGAGTTTTGATTTTATGCATTGTAAATCTGTGGAATTTGCCTGTTCGTTCAGTTGAATTAAGAGCGAATCCATGGCGATTTTCGGTGTGAAAAATCGCTCATAACAGGGAAGTTAACCTCTAAATTGAAGAAATTGCTTTTGATAAATTTATATTAAATAATTATTCTGTTTTAATACATACATTTTATCGATGTTTGATATTTATTTCGATAAGAGGTGTTGTCTTCGGGGGCGTTGGCAGGGCAACTTTCAAATATTTAAAATTTATATTCGTTTTCCACTAATTATGTGGTTTTTGAATTAAGTAATTAAGGCTGAAAATGCAAACAAATTTAAAATTGATTTTCTACAAACTAGTGGATACGCTAATTGAGCATGCGCTTCGTTGGGGTAGTTTTATATCCTTTAACAATTTACTCTAGTCTAGTAATTTTTTTATTCTACAGTTTGTAGCATGGTGACTTACTTCAGGAGTGAACATTGGCATAACATGTAAAATAGTAGTCGATATACATATGTAGTATGTGGTGTCTATGGTTCTTTCTTTTCCTTCCATAGATATATACGCATGTTGACAAGAGATAAAAAAAACGTGTCGTTATTAAATGTAAAATTCGCATGCCAACACCGTTGACGTACCAAAAATTCTTTGCTTGTTAAATTATATTTTATTCACAGTACTTGTATTCTACAATTTATTATAACCAAAATCTACTTTTACCTATTATCTAGGTTATGTCATCTAAAATATATATAACTATGCAATATAGTAAATCATGACATGCGATTTCCGAAACTTGATTCATACAATTCAAATGACCTTAATCAATGGGTTGGGATGCGAGGGTAAATATACCTTTAGCAATTAAAAATTACATTTTCTTAATTATATGAAGTACTGCAACTACAACAATCATATGAACAGTTTCCATTCATAAGACAATACAATCTTAAATCGGTAAAATATCGAAAGTAGTCTGCAAGTGATAAATAAAATGAAAGGCTAAACAAGTTTACAGCTTTATTTTCAAATTACTACACGTTCGTTCATGTTTCATATTACCTTTTTAATATATTACAAGACGAAAATTAGTGTATCATTAAAAATTACGAACAAAAGTTTCCGTGCAAATGTAGTCCCAAGTGTTTGGTTTTTCAAGCGAAGAAAAAATTTCTTACCGGATCAAAACTACTAAATGTGACCTAATACAACAGAATACAAGTAATCCATGTGCAATCTTGTCTCGTCTAACCCTATTCATTTAACACAAGCATTTATATATATTTAAACTATTAAATGAACCGATATATACACAAAATTGCGATTGCAATAAATACAAGTCAATCTTCAGAAACTATCATTTAAGCTAAATTAATAGGCTTCGCCCTCTTCGTAATCGTCGTAATGACGACTACTACCGTTGGTATTATCTGGATCAAATTTCTTTTCGTCGTCTTCTTCGTATTTAACATTGGTTTGATCATATGGCGGTGCCGTTTGATACTGAGGATAATCTGGATAATCTACAATAATAATAATAATTAAAAAAAACATATTTCAACACAAGACAAAATGTAGGAAGTGTATACTACCAAACAGTCAAACCTTCTAGACTGATGGCCCTGTTACTTCCTT
Organism: Lethrus apterus; assembly: GCA_018397195.1. Classification (NCBI taxonomy): domain Eukaryota; kingdom Metazoa; phylum Arthropoda; class Insecta; order Coleoptera; family Geotrupidae; genus Lethrus; species Lethrus apterus. The sequence goes on from JAFFZR010006621.1 coordinate 6,814, forward strand.
TCAATAATTTAGCAACACAATGTTTTCTAAACTGAATAAATTAATCGAACAGATTAGATATGAGTTATCATGTAAACGGCGTTGCATACAAAATTAACATGTAATTACCATCGAGCGGTTCTTCTTTGATGCGAATTTCTCCTCCATCATCAGTCTTGATGTATTCCAATCTTTCTCCTCTTTCTCTTTCGCGACGTTCTCGCCTTTCCCGTTTTCGTTCACGATCACGATCTCTGTCCCTCGACTTGGAACGTCTTCGTTTACGTTCCCTGTCACGTTCTCTGTCGCTAAAAAAAAATCATTTAAAAGTTCTTACACACACTGGAACGCTGTGCATATTATTCTCTACATACATTACTATTGATTTATTTATTTTTTTTATTTTGCCATTAACTTGAAAGTTTCTAAACATTATTATTAGATTATCAATTACCGTTCTCTCTCTTTTTCACGCGGTCTTTCAACCTCTTCGACGTCGGGATCCCTGACACGTTCGCGACTACGTCTTCGCTTTTCCCTACGAGGCGAACGAGTACGACTGCGTTTCCTGCGTTCACGTGACCGCGACCTCCTTCTTTCGTACCCACCGATTCTCTCGCGATCTCGCTCGCGTTCCCTGTCACGATTTCCAACGTTTCCGCCGCCGCCGACACCACCACCACCACCGCCGCCGCCAGCACTTCCTCGTTCCTCGCGTTCTCTTTCCAATCGGTATCGTTCGCGTTCCCTTTCGTTGTCTTCGCGTCCGGAATGTTTGATGTTAACCTCCGGACCGCCTCTTCTTGTACCGCCCAAACCTCCACCTATATAATTAAAACATAAGTTTTATGAAGTTTTCAAGGGGGGGTGTATAGAAAACCTCAAATAATAGTGGCATTTGTTCACAGAGCCAACTCAAACTGACTGTATCAGACTGTTTGAAACTGTCTTTTAGATTTATAATAAAAGAAAGTCATACTAACCGAGTCGTCGTGGTAACCATCCTTTGACAGTACGAGCTCTTTCCACATCTACTAATACACGTCGACCGTCAATTTTCTTACCGTCTGCATGTTTGTATGCAGCTGTAAATAACATTGCACATTTCTAAAAAGTTAATTCGACAGACTAAATAAATAAACCCGTGCGTTAATTTTGATTTTTGTGACTATTAAGAAAAACCTCAACGTTCAAAGTTAACGCCCGGATTTCAGAACTACTTCGAAATGTAAAAAATTTGTTAGGCGCGAAGTAGTTTTCGTTTAAGGCTGTACTCGTGAAACAAAAAGAAAAAGTACAGCCATACGTGGCTCATTTATGAATGATTTGAATTGTCCATTGCTGCTTTACCTGAATGTTCCAAAAAAACACAATTTAAATTAATAAATAGGTATAACTGAAATATACCTACCGATTTACTTACGTAATTTAATTGAAAAAGTTGAAAAGTTTTTATAAGCTTGCCGACAGCCAAGGGTCCTTTTTTAACGTTTACCTGGTGCGCAATTACTTACACACGCGCATACCTCATTTCACATTAATCTAATTGCAAAAATTTAGTATTTTTAAATATGCAAGAAAAACAATCAAGACCGGACTTGAACTTTATTTTTAGTTACTTTACGAAAAGAGAAAAACCCCAACAAACAATAAAAGATATTTGTATGCAGGGTTCTTACCACACATACAAACCTATATAGCCAGCAAAAAGCGGAAGTTTGGGGCAAACGGCACTAGTTGCCTGCAGCTCGGACTGTACAAAAATAGAAAATGCTGTATTAATTTCATCGGTCAGATTGTAAAATATTGTCGGAAGTTGCTGGCTACATAATCTAAAGGACGTTAGATCTGTCACTTCAAACTCGATCCGATTCGAATTTAACTTTAAACTATCAAATCAATCACCATATCCGAGACATGTAATCTCCACACATACTCACCGAGCGGACGTCTTGTGGAGATTACGCAGTTTAAAGTGAACAGAATGGACTTGTATGAACGTGAATGTATATCAAGTTGGGTACTCACAATGCATGTCCCTTTCGTGCTCGTATTCGATAAAGGCGTAACCTCTCGGCTTACCATTAACGGTATTGTGGATCAACACTATCTATTAACAAACGTTAGAATCGAAACAAATAAATTCAATGATAACTTACCTTTTTTATAGGACCGTATACTTCAAATTCCCTGCGCAACTTCGATTCAGATGTGTCATAATTCTAGAAATTAAAATTATTGTAACAATGGTTGACTATGTTAAATTGTAACCGATGTTTGCAGTTTACGACATACATATACGAAATGTCGAAAACGAATACAATCGGTGTTAATGTACCTGGGTTTACATACGCACGATCTTAGATTCAAGAACCGCGTGAACAAACCAGGAAAAAGGAACACGAACTTACGATGCGTGCGACGAATAAGGTCTTGAAGGGATCTGCGGTGATGTTCGTTTGTGAGTTGGGGTCCCACACGGCGATCTCCTGTTCCAGTTTATAAGCGACCTGTTCGGCGCGTTCTCTGCGTCTCCGTTCCAAGCGTTCTTCGCGCGTTTCCACCCGCGTAGGCGGAGGTGTGTCTTTTGGGTCCTAAGAAACACGATTAAGACAAGGCTTTCACGAATAAATGATATAACAATAATAATAAAGATTTATTTCAAAAACATACAGAGATAAATAGCAATACGTATGAAAGAGGTCAAATTACAAAAAAAGACACAAAATACAATGTAAAAAAAGAAAGGACTAAATTAAATTACCACTTTTATATGAAAAATACTCGTCAACTGAATAGGAATTAATGCTCAGTAACATATCATTAATCTTTGTCTTAAACATGTCAAATACTTTTATATTCCTGATCTCATTAGGAAGCTTATAACTTATAAGCTTGTTACTCAAATAATCAATACTTGATTGAGACTTGTGTGTTAATCTAGATCAAGTTTAACGTAATAGATAATTCATATTTATCGTAAATCAATATAATATATTATAAGATAAGATTAAGTAAATCGTGGTTTGGAACTGGACTGGTATTTCAATTAATATCTTTTCCAACAATAAATATATAATGAGTTCAATTGATTAGATTTTTATAGCCATTTTTGACACATTTAATGTTAGCATTAATTAAACATTATTTAATATAGAATTAAACATTCATTAGAAAGTTTAATTTTATTTAAATAATTCTTAAAAGTAATCAGATTACATTTTAAAGATTAATAATAAACTGGAGGTAACGGGGGTTATGAAGAAATTATTAATTTTTTAATAATTGTAATCCTTTGATTCCAATTTGTAAATAAATATACCTAAATATAAATAAATTGGCTTATAATGTGCTTCAAAATCGGCACACTCATTTTTAAATTCAGGATATTTCATGGACAGCTCTTTCAAAAAAGTCTATTCTGTAAAGCAATGATTTCAGGAGTAATCCATTGATCATTTGATGTCTTTGAATAATGTTTAAAATAAGGGCAACAAATGTGGAGATAATATAAAAAGTGTCAACGAAAGAGTTGAAAACACTGTTAGGGCACTTAGATTCATAAGCAAGGGTCCAGTCCTCAATAGAGAAAAAAGCTACATGATATAAGCACACTTGTTACTAGATCTACTGACATGTATGTTTAGTTTGATAATTTGAGCATAGTGAGAAAGTCAGAAAGATTAGTCTGCACATAATATGACTAATTTGAGCCGACTACATTTACAAAGAATTTATCAATACAAGTTTCACAGGACTGTGAGAAGGGGTTAATAGTTAGTACAATAATGTGCATATTATAACAATGGAACAAATCCAACAATTCATATTTATCATTTGAGCTAAACAAAAGTCACGTTAAAGTAAATATACCTCGAAACCGCGGAGAAAGGCTCCGACGCCGACATATCCGCGATTCTTCTTCTCATGAGGTAGTTTGCTCGCCGGTGGTAAATATGGAACTGGATCGCGTGGTGCGAACAACGCCAACAAGTTGGGAGGTAGAAACTGAGTCATCGTTACAATTAATCACACATACAATTATCCTGTAAAATATGTTTGCACTTGCTACTTATCGCTTCGTTCCATCGTAATGGTAAATTATTGCAAAGAAGTCTTTATCGACGTCGACAACTCAAACGAGTTTGACAAAATGGCCGATCGAAACTTAATAATGGACTTTTTTTTTGAGTAATGTTCGGTTCACAATCACTATAGTCGTTCACTGAACTATTAAAAGAGTTAAAACTCTATATTGTTGGAAGTAACTTGCTGGTTTTGCTTGTAGCTACACAAATTTGATATTAATCGTGTAAAATTACATTCGGACGTATCACAAACGCAAACGAGAGTCGCCACCATGCGGTATCAATTCTAATTACTGGACTCGACAAAATTATACAAATATGTTATAAAGTGCAAAACAGCCGTTTATAATTTTTTTTTTAAAAAAGATCCAACACGTTGGGTTTAGTTAATACAATAAATGAATATGTAAATGTTAATTAGTTGTAAATTGCAAATGTGACAAGAAAGCGCCATCTATCGTGGCTATCGCGAATTGGTGTCGATTTAAAATTTCTTACATACACTTTCAAAAATATATTACAATAAAAAGAGATACATATTAAACATCAAACATAAATACTTGTACTTGTTAAACTGAATGTAATACTGTATCGTTGGAGGAGACATTTGATATTTCTCAGCTGCTTTAAACCACACTGACTGAACGTCTCAATGCAATCTGTCCAATTCGTGATATTTCCTTTCATGTTGCCTTTTCTGGTAGTTGCAATCGCCCTGATCGGTCTTCCAACACACGTACATATACGTGCTGAAAATCGAGGCGAGCAACAATCGATCCAAACTAAAATTAAAGCTTTGTACTTAACAGTAAATATTGTAGCTAAAAACCAACCACATTACAGGAGTTACCCAGAAAAGTAACAAAAAGGCTACAAATCCCGGATGTCTCATGTGTGTATACAGCTTTTGTAAATGGAAGGATTTCATCGATAAAGGATTTGGTAAAGAATTGATGCTGTAGTAGACCTGTTTGATTCCGATCAGTTCGTTTATATCCATGCATATGCTACCCACATATATGACCATCCATGCAATGACATGGGTACTGACGTACGTCCACCATAACGGCCCCGTTAAGTTATACCTCCACAATGCGACGTTGGATACCACACGCCAGTTGTTCATCAAAAGCTACACAAAATCATTATTAAAATCACACAAATTATACGTTACCTGCATAGTGATCGATGTGCCGATAACATAAACACTCCTTTGCAAGTCGCCGAAATGTTGATTAAACAACTTCTTGATGTACGGCAACACCATTAAAGAATGTTGCAAAATGAACAGACTCATCAGAAACATGTCCGTGAACAACGACCAAGAAATCGTTTCCCAATCGTCTGAAAAAAACCAACAAACTAACACAGACAAAATAGAAACAATTTTACCTTTTATGGGCATTTGGGCATTCTGTTGGGGATATGATAAGAAAACTGTAAAATTAACAGCCGCGTAAAATGTCAAAAGCAGCCCCGTCGCCGAAATTGCAATTTTAAAACCGACCAACAAAAACCGCAATAAATCCATAATTATCGTTCCCAATAAAAATGATCAAAATTTAGTTCACATGCACACCATCTATGAACGTTGTGAACGCGCCTTTGCAGAACCACGGTATCTATACTGTGGCAGAACTGTCAACTGTCACGTTCGTATACGGCAACATTTATAATTGTGAGTAAAATTATCGGATTGAGTCATCCATCAACTTTAAAACTTTAAATTTGGAAAATTATCATGATTTCAACAACATTTGTAGACAAGGTTTGACATTATTATTCAGGATTTTTTTGTGATTTAGATCCTCCTTGGTGGAAACATGGCTTCGGGATCGACGCTACAAAAAGCGATTGAACTGGTAACGAAAGCCACAGAAGAAGATCGCAACAAAAACTACGAAGAAGCCCTTCGGTTGTATGAACACGGTGTTGAATACTTCTTACACGCCATAAAATGTAAGCTTTTGTACCGCCCATTTCCCCATTTAATTTATTCAATTCGTCAGATGAGGCACAAGGCGAGAAAGCCAAAGAAAGCATTCGAGCCAAATGCTGCCAGTATTTGGAACGAGCTGAAAAAATAAAAGAATCAATCAAAAAAGGCAAAAAGAAACCAATCAAAGACGGTGAAAATGATTCAAAGTAAGTACATTAATAATAATAATAATAATAATATATTGATTGTACCAATACATAATACAAGTGGTCAAGAATTTTGTACCGTAATTACTAAAGCTGATAGAACATTCAAAAATTAGGGTACCTTATTATATACACTTTTTTCCAAAACTCAATAATAAAGGAGATATAACCCTCTAAATGGGTGAAATGAATTTTTTTTTTTTTCATATCTTCCAGACGCTTTTGGACAATGGGTTCATATTTTAGGGGTAAGTATATGACATTACAATAATTAAATTTATGTTACAACTTCTATTCCTAAGCCTACATGACTTATTAAAGAACTTTGCTACGATTACATAAAAATGCAAGTTTACGTTTACTTTAAATTACTTGAAAACGGTAATATTTATCGAATTTAACAAGTGTACCTGGAGAAAGAATCGTGTTTTAAGAGTTTTATTTTAAAAAATGCCAATTAAAAGAAAGACGTTATAACTCACACGTACAACCCGAAACTATCCCTTAATCTTAAGTGATGGAATAAGTAGTAACATAAATTTACTTATACTAATGTCATATACTTACCCCCAAAATATGAACCCGTTATTCAAAACGTCTGGAAGATATTAAAAAAAAAAAGATTTTCAGATTTACAGGGTTGTATCTCCCTTATTATTGAGTTTTGGAAAAAAGTGTATATGTATAAAAAGGTACGCTTATTTTTGAACGTACTATCAGGTCTAGCAATTACGGTACAAAATTCTGTATACAGGGTCATTCTGAAATAGGTCCTGATATTTTACCAGGTGATAGCTGACCTTAACCCAAACCCAAATCCGCAAAAATGGCAGTCCCATCGTCATTTTAAATTTTCGAAAAATGTCATTTTTGTATATGGCCATTCAGTTCTAAATACGGCCCTGTATCCATTTCAATGTGTCGCGTTGAAAATCAACATTCTTTTGGGGGAATAATATGAAATGTTGCAAAACAACCTTTATTGATGATAATTCGGCGTTATTGTCATATTTTACTCAAAACTTAAAATATTTTTTTCTGGCACACCCTTCGACATTTTTGCATATTTAGGGTTGGGCTATTGTCAGCTATCACCTGTTAAAATATCAGTACTTATTTCATGATGACCCTGTATATAATAAAATATCTCATTAGTGTAATGGTATTTACTATATGTACGTTTAAATATTTCAAACTAATTTAAAATAGGGATGAAAAGAAAAGCGATAGTGATAGTGATAGCGACGATCCGACCACGAAAAAATTACAAAGTCAACTGCAAGACGCTATCGTCGTCGAAAAACCTCACGTGAAATGGTCGGACGTCGCCGGATTGGACGCTGCGAAGGAAGCTTTAAAAGAAGCAGTAATTCTACCCATAAAATTTCCACATTTGTTCACCGGTAAGAGAATACCGTGGAAGGGCATTCTTTTATTTGGGGTGAGTTCGAGAATCGTTTGAATATTATTTTGATTGCGAAAACCAGCCACCAGGTACTGGGAAGTCGTATTTAGCCAAAGCTGTGGCGACGGAGGCGAACAATTCGACGTTCTTCTCCGTTTCTTCGTCCGATCTCGTGTCCAAATGGTTAGGTGAGTCTGAAAAGTTGGTCAAGAATCTTTTCGAATTGGCCAGGACGCACAAACCCAGTATTATTTTTATCGACGAAGTGGATTCGTTATGTTCATCTCGATCTGATAACGAATCAGAATCTGCAAGAAGGATTAAAACGGAGTTTTTAGTGCAAATGCAAGGTATTTACTTTTTGTAATTGCTCTGTACAGGGTGGGCAAATTTCGATAACCATAAGAGATACAGAAAAATTACCCTAGCGTCCTGGACGCTTTTTTTTTTTTTTTTGAGAAAAATTCAATGGTGCAAACCAAAGTTGGGTATCGTTTTCGAGTTATATGCAAAAATTCAATTTTTTCAGTTTTCGTTTTCGCAAAACTCGATAACAAAAGACGATAGCCAACTTTGGTTTTCACCATTGAATTTTTCTCCAAAAAAGCGATCGAAGATGGTAGGGTAATTTTTCTGTATCTCTTATGGTTATCGAAATTCTCTATGAAAACATCGAAATTTGCCCACTTGTACAATTTTTTTATAATTATTTTTTTTAGGGGTTGGCAATGATACAGATGGGATTTTGGTATTAGGTGCAACGAATATACCGTGGGTTTTGGATGCTGCTATCCGTCGAAGATTTGAAAAACGTATTTATATACCTTTGCCGGAGGAACCAGCTCGTCTTACTATGTTCAAGTTGCATTTGGGTAACACACCGATGCAACTATCGGAAGAGGATTTGCGAAAATTAGCTAAAAGCACAGATGGGTAAGATATATTGAACCAATAACAGAAAGTTAAGCGTGTCTTTCAGGTATTCTGGTGCCGATATAAGCATAGTTGTTAGAGATGCGCTCATGCAGCCAGTACGCAAAGTACAGAGTGCCACACATTTCAAAAGAGTTAAAGGGCCTAGTCCGAAAGATCCTAGTGTTATTGCCGATGACCTTTTGACACCGTGTTCTCCTGGTGATAAGGGTGCGATAGAAATGACCTGGATGGATGTCGAAGGAGACAAATTGCTTGAACCACTTCTCACGATGGTCAGCATACACACAAATGTGAAACGATATTTATTTTTGTTTTACAGAGCGATATGTTAAGATCCTTAGCGACATCCAAGCCCACCGTGAACGAAGACGATTTGAAGAGGTTACAGAAATTCACCGAAGATTTCGGTCAAGAAGGATAATACCGTCGCAGATCGTACATAATTAATCGCATTCTGCTTTTGTATACAAGTTTGCCGTTTTCAACGCGGACATTATAAACTTAAGATAATGTGTAATATAGGTTATTTTTTAGACGAATTATAAATGCAAATCTTTCACAAATTTCGATTTTATGATTTACACTTTTTTTAATTTATATGCGTCGTTCTTTTTTTTTTAAATAAACATGTAATAATTTAAATGAGGAATTTGAACATGTTTTTCTTATGTTTGAAAATTGTTACATATATAAGAAGATACGGTTTTCGGTGTTGAGAATGAAATGAAACGTGTCCATTGTTTTCTAATTGAATCGTTCGCGTTCGTGGAAATAAAATTATCAATTTTATTTTGTTTTTATTTTGTCACAGCTTGTGGGCCAATTCTTCAATAGTACAGGAAATGCCCAAATATGAAGATTAAAGTGTTACCTCATTTATTCGATATAATTTTTCAATGTTAACCCTCAAACATGTTGCTTCAGAAAATATTCTATGCACAAACACCTCCCCTGTCTTAAGTCCGAAAGCGAAGCTTGAGCTTTATATCAGGACAGGGCAGTACTGTACTTATTGTTTATTAGATTGCCTCCCATACAAAATTATTGTCACACTGGTATTTAAGGAATATTTAATCAATTGGGATAATATGTGCAGATTTATAAACATTATTGAAAATTTGAATATTTTTTCTCTTAAATCATTTGGAGTTTAAATTTTTCAATTTTTTTTATGTAGATTCATTTTTAAAAATCAATCTTCGCATCATTGTCCTTGTTTGAGAATCTACAGGACCAAATCAATTTTTAAAAAACATAACCTCGACGTAAACACAAACACCATTAGATACATATGAATGTAATACAAAAATCTCTATGTAATTGACAAATTGAACATCTATTAGCACCGTTCTAATCTATCACACAAAATTTATATAAAGTCTCTCGAACAATAAATAAATAAGCAATTTAAGCGCGAAATTCACCGTACACATAGCGATGTGTACAGTGAATTTCGCGCTTAAATAACATATCTACATAACATTGAGCAACAACACATTAAAAACAGAACGCTACGCCGGACAATGTCTCAGATATTCAGAATCGAAATACACGACGGTGACGGTGATATCGTCCCTGAAAACCCTAACCACGTCCTCCGGAAGGCTCAACAATTGGGATAATTTTCCGTGATCTATACCGTATTCTGTGCCACCGAGCGCGTTTCTTATTAAATGGGTGGCGGCGTTCGTATCCTTCGGTTTCGTCTTCAATCCTTCTTTGCGTTGCAACAGCATCTCGTTGATTTCGCTCAAGGTCATGTTTTTTCGAGGCAATTTCAAAGGACTAAGCGTTACCTTTCCGCTCATGTGCTCCCCCACCAATCGAACGACTTGTAACGGGGAGATTATGTCCCAAAGACCGTCCGTGGCTAACACCAAAAATTTCTCACGGGGCGTCAATCTATGATAGATGACTTCCGGTCTGGCTGTTAGATAGGGCGGCGTGTAATAGTTTGGCGCAATCATATGTTCACCAAAGTGTTTGGTCACCACTGATGACATCACCTCGCGACTCCATTTGTATCGAAAGTCGCCGATCGCTCGAAGCGGCGCCAACTGTCCCAACAATCGTTCCATCTTGATTACGGTGTTGGTTTCATTTAAAGGATGTTCGTGTAAAATCCGGTCAACTTCTGACTGGTTGTAGGTGTTGTGTTCTTCCGTGAGTTTCTTCGCGATCCACGCATTCGTTTCCGTGCGCACACCTAAAATGTTTTTTTTTAAGTCGAAATTTAAAGTTGTTGAGTAACGTACCTAAAACAGCATTGCAGTCTCCGACGTGAGCTACGTGCAGATGGGGTCCGTCGACGTGCGCCACACAAGCCACGGAACCAGTCATGGCTACGGACAAAGTTTTGAGATTGACTTGGCCGTTTGCGTCAGGTAACGCCTCGCGCGATAGATCTTCATCTAAACGTAGGAATGCCTTTTCTAAAGCTTTGCTCATTTCAAAACTATGTTTGTAACCTACCTGTGAGAAAAAATCTATTAGACAGTTCGCTCGCGACTAACACGACCGTACCTTTGACAGATCGTCGAGGAAATGCACGAAACTTTTATGGTAGACCTCGCGGATGTCGTCAACGAATTGGACTTTGTCGTTGTACGACTTGAAAAGTTCCAGGGGTGAGTCGGTCTTCAACGAGTTGACGTACTGTCGAAGACTGTCGGAGGGTAAAAGACATGCCGCTATGTAACTGTACAGCCGTTTTGCTATAACTTGGGCGCAAGCTCCGCCGCCGTGACCGTCGAACACTCCCAACAGCAAACCTACAATTTAATTAAATCGAGCTCGTCGTGGTCTCGAAATACTGACCGGTTGTTAAAAGACATTTTGCCTCCGATCGGGTGTCTTCGATTGGATTGTTGGAAGCTAGTTGGTTCGAATCGTAGGACTTGATGGAACCGTCGGAAAACTCGTGGTTGTATTCGTTGGCGCGCAAGATGCTGTCCACCTGCAAACATATTAAAAATGAAGAAGGAAAAAATCAATAAGCTGGTAGGCACGGAATTTGAAACTTTAAAATTGCCGCCATGACGACGAGAAGTGGGAGGACAGTGGTTCGAGTTAGTGAGATTTGTAAGAACTTTGTGTATTATTTATGTGGAAATAAAATTATTAAGAAAGAACCGGTCTGTTTAAATTCTGAGAAGGCATCCTAACAAAGCCAGAATCGCCTTTTTTTTAGTAAAAAAATGTTAGGATTTTAGTAATCTTTATTTTTATACAGTAGAAATTGAAATAAAACAGAAAACGGTGAATGTCTGAAGTAGGATTCTAAAAGAAAAGCTTTGGTTTGGACAACATTTTTGACAAAAGTCAATTTGACATTAAGAAATAAATGACTTACTTCGACTAATTTTTTTTTCCGATCACACTGTATTAAAAATACGCATGTATACGTCAAAAAAATGTAACTCTGTAACGCCATCTGTTGAATATTAGCTGAAATTATTACAGCAAGTAGAATTAATAATTTGTATTAGCTAAAATTCATTGTATTTTAATGTTAAGAAGAATAATGAAAGTACTGTTAAACTATTAGTGAGAAGAGAAGATAAAATCTATAATATTAAATAAAGCGGTTTTTTATTCAACAAAAATATCTTAATTACGTCATTGCGATGATTTCAACAGTGATTTGTTTGTTTTGTTTATTTTGGGACTTAAGGGTAATACATATATACATAATAACAATAAATAAGCAATGTCGTTATTTAATTCACTAAAATTCCCACATCACAATTTTTTTTAAACTGATACATAAAAACTTGACGTGTATGTTGTCGAAGTCGACGGGAAAGCATTGTCGATCAGTCCATAAAGGAACGCCTGAACGTTGGCAAGAATCTCGGAAAGCGTTCCATTTGTAGATGTGTTGACGCTCGCCAGCACCGAGTCGATGATGCCCTTCAGTGCGGTAGCAATAGCCCCCTTAATCCCATCCAAAATTGGTGAAAGCCAATCATCACCCGTCGTCTCAGAAGTTTCTCGCTTTACCAGATGGCGCTTCGCTTCAATCCTTGCCTTAATCCCATCGAAATCCACGTTGTACTGCTGGAGAAGTTTGGCCAAAAAGGAAAATTTCTGCGTCAGGATGTCATTGACAAGAGCATTTTCACCAACGGCCGGCGGCGACGACATCCCATACGCGCTTCCCAATGCGCAAATCTACAATTGCAAATTTAGCACGCACACACAAAAAACAATTGAAAAGCGTACTCACCACAAGGAAAAAAGCGAACAATTTCAAGCTGACCATCTTTTCGGATTTGAAGATCTAGTTTACTGTGCGATGGAAGCGCGTGATATCGCCGCATATAAAGACGCCTGTGCAAACAGCGTTATCTGACGTTTCTCGGAAGAGTTGCGCGAATGACATAAACGAAAAATCGTAAACAATAACGCGAATTTTATCTCTTTGAATGTAAGATTTTAAGGTTTGTTTGCTTTGTTTAATTTGGACGCACGAGCTGACGCCATACATCACAATTTTCCTTTGTTGGATGCTAAGAACTTGTGCGAAACGGCCAACGTGTAACGAGAAACAAAATTTTCTCAAAAAATAGTGGTAAAAGGTGAACGCACCGTGGAACAAATCTACGGCACTAACTCCCTGGATACAATTATCAAGGGTCTAATCAAATTTCAAAAAATCCAATTAAGCCATTCAACCCCCAACTACCCAATGAAGCTTTGGTCAAGATTTGAATCGATCAAAATCTAATCCAAAAAATTTACTTCAAATTTAGAAAAAGCACCAAACCTAACTTGTCAAATTCGAAACTAACGTAAACCTAATAATGTTCTGGGATAATTTTGTCATTTGCAATTTTTTGATATGAAAACATAACCAATATTTATCCAACCTAATAAATCAAGGTCAGTAAATGTGGGATGGGAGTTGAATTAGCTTAAAACTAAATTCGCAAAAACGGCTGATTAACTTAACCCAATTCAAATTGGCCCCTCAGAAAAGTTCGATGGAGGGTTTTTTACCAAGTTACCAAGGCAATTTTTATTATTTTTCAAAATTACGGCCATTTTCTAGTATTACAAAAGCTTCCTACCTAAAACAACCCAACTTTTTTCCGTAAATATAAATAAGGACCTGAAGGGTCAGTTATTTTTTCAAACGTAATCTAATCAGCACGATTTTATTCAATTTCTTCATGATTTTTGTGTAAATAGGAATAATAGATTTGGGAAAATTTATCTAAATCAGATGGAATGGTCTTTCCTTCTAAAGGGTCACTAAAAATGTTTCTTTTATTTGGGAAAACCCCTAAGCTTTTCCATTCGATTTATAACAAAAATGCTCAAATGCCTGCATGAAGCCTTGCCCAAATCCCAATCTTTTAGATTTGTTATGTGATGTACATATACATATATTTTTAATGTAGATAATCCACAGAGATGTTAACACGTCCTCACGTCCTGGTTTCTTCGCTGGACGTCGTGAAACTTGCGATTTTGGCAAGCCTGGTAAGCATGAACGGTGAACCTTGCAAGGAATACGGTTTGTTTTTGCACGTGTGGCAAAAAATACCGTTTTTGCGGATTTAGATTTGCGCTGACATCAGTTTTTCTTGATTTGATGCATGTGATGGTAAAACAGTCGGAATCAAATTACAAAATAAAACTCATTTTCGCTTCCAAAATATATTTGTTTTTTAATGCAAAATACGTAATAGTGGATTTCATTTCGAGGTGTCGTCGTGTGCAATTTTTGCGATGTGGACGGAACTTAACGGCACAATACGTTTCTAAAAAAACAGGTCGTACATCGTGCGTCATTTTGTGTCTATTATTGTAAACATAGACGGAACCACATAAAAATTACATAAATTATCAAAAAACAGGAGGCGTTGAAATGCAAAACGTACATCGTAGCTCGACGTGACAACTGTCAGTTGTCAATTTTAATTATTTTTGATTAAACTTAATTTGATTAGTTCGTACTTTTGATTTAAGGCCTACTGCGATGATTTTATTTAACCTATTGGAACGATTACTCACGAACGCATTTAAGCGGAATTTTCATAAACGAAAATGTAAAGAAAGTCGTCGATACTCACGTTGAGCATCGCGACAACCGCCACCAACCGTTCCAGAGCCAAATTTAGCGCGTAGGCGTACAAAGCCGTGAACAATTCGTCCGGTTCCTTTTCAACGTACAACTCTGTAACGTGCAGTATAAAATCCGCGAAAACAGCGTCCACCAACGCCGCGATGTTAAGCACAGCGTTCGAAACCTGGACGCGGACGCCGTTCACGATCTCCACGTACAAATCGTACAGAAAATCGGAGGCAGTTTCGCGTTTCGATCGGGCGACTACTGTAGGACAAGTTTTTAACAGATGGCGCTCGTCATCGTTCGAAGAAACTTCGAGTAGATCTTTTCCGCGCTGCTCGACGCGATCTTGGTTGTCGGCGAGGATCGCTTCGCGAATTTCCGATTGCGAAATGACAATCAATGCCTAAAACCGACATACTTGATCAAAATGAAAAATTGGTAAATTTTCTAACCCACGAAAAACGTCGCGAGAAAAACGCGAAAACCAGCTGGCGAAGCCATGACCGTAGTTTTAATCATTTGACGTTGGATTGCGAGACGAGCAAACATTTTTATCTTTACTGCGCTTATTTAAACAAAAAGTACGCTTAATTCGTGTGACGGGCCAAGTTGACCTTAAGTGGAAAATGGAACAAGGTTTATAGAAATTCGTTTGAATCAATCTAAACTGAAAACCCCTTGTGTTCCATGACACAAATCAGCTCTAACCAAACTTTTTCTCTCTTCCCCGCTATTAATGACGTCACGATTTTTGAATCTTAACGCCAACCTCGGATTTATCATTCGCAAACAAACGCACAGAATAATTTACGACGTTTCGCCAAAAAAAATTAGCGTTTTTGCGAAACAATAAATTTCATATACACGCTTAGATAAGAAAAACGACGATTAGGCGCTCAGTTTGTTTGAAAATTAGCCGTTATAACGATGACGACGCTCGTCGCCTTTTTCTTAATCGGGGTAAGTCCATTTATATCGAACATTTATGTGTCTCATCTCTGAATATTTGATATCCCACATCGGCCGCTACGTGTGGAAATAAGAATTTAACGAACAGGAAGGGACCCTCTCTTAGTTTATAACAATAAATAAACCCAATCTTGAAATTATAATTTAGAGTACATTTGATAATTTTAAATTCATTTCTGACGAAATAATAGCCCTTGACTATTCATCACTTTAATGTATTTCTATTCCAACATTTCTTACCCAATCTAAACAGGACTAGTACTGTTCTAGTGGCTAGTACCTAATCTTAAGGTCTAACCCTTGCAGTGGAATAGACATTATCTGTAAATCTGTATCATGGCCGCAACCAAATTCCTCAGTCCAGACAAGTTTCTTCAAACTTGGGCAAGTGGTGAGGGAATCAAGAAAAGAAAAAGCATTAAGCCTTCCAAACATTCATTAAACGCCCCATTAGGAGTTCCACATACTACTATACTAATTTTTAATACATTTTCAGTATTAATACTTAGACACTCCACTTTTCGTTGTCCTTTAACATGTGTATTTTTTTTTTCAGTTGTTGAAAGGCGCCTCCGCCGATTTCTATTATCCCGACTGCGAATACGCCGGTCTGTCGTGCGTAACTTGCGATTCCCAAAAGCAATGCATAAATTTCTTCGGTTCCATGACCTACTGGGCAACACTTTCCTGTTCGTCGAGCGTAAGCAGCGGTTACAGCAGCCCGTACTGTAACCCCGACACGAACCAATGCACTGGAATACGCCCCGCCGGCTGTCCCGCCATCTCCAACTATAAGTGCATAAGAAACGGTATGTTCCCCGAACTTAACGACTGCACCGTTTATTACAACTGCACAGACGACGGTTCGGAACAGTTCGTCTGCCCCGACGGCTACGTCTATCGACAGGCTTACGGAAAATGCGTTTTTCAACTGTCGAACGACGACTGCTTCACCGTGACTTCCTGCGGTTTGCAAAATTCTATTTCGACGTATCCGGGCGACGCGTCCCTGTATTACACTTGCACAAACAGCGCTTTAAAATTGACTGCTTGCGCCAACACTGAACAATACAACGCAACCAGTGGAAAATGTCAAGGAGTGTGCAAATCGGCGGGACTGTTACCTTACACACAAAATTGCACAGAATACATCACATGCGGCGACGATTTGACCGCCGAGTTGAGCACGTGCCAATCAGGTTACGGTTTCAACCAAAACACGGGCACCTGTCAACAGGATTACTCCGTCCTTTGCAACGAGCTGGCGCTACTGGAAAACGACGTAACAGACGCCGTGGTCACCATACCGATAATAGGAACATTTTGGAAACCCATTCTGACCGTTCTGAACTTCTTCAACGTGAATCCCTTCACCTGCATATTAAAATTCGGCCTGTCCGAAGATACCATTTCCACCGGCATACTCGTAGTCGACTACGTTTATAAATACAAAACCATTCCGCCGAAGCTAATCACGTTCATCGTGCGAACTGCCCTGCAATTCCTTCCGGCCGACATTCGCGCGATTTTGGAAACACTGATACAACTCGGCATTTTAAACGTCCGCTCCGCCTCGGAAAATCGTCTGCAAAGTTACCTGGAAGACGTCCTCGCCGACGTCGACGTTTTCGCTCTGATCGGTTCGTTCGACGGAAAAAACCGCGAGGAAATAAACGCGGAAATCACGCGCGGAATCCTGCGCGTGTTTCACGTTCGCGACGCGCAAGCGCCGTTTTTCGTGCGGTTGCTCCAGATGAACGTGAAACCGATCACAACGGCTCTTAACAGACAGCTTGGATTTCCCTTGCTCGAGGCGACCGCTCAGAACGAATTTAAAGTCAATGTTGTCGCCGTCGACGGCGCTGTTTACGACGCGTTGGATCACGTCGCTGCCAGGTTGTATCCGGCCGATGCGTTTATGGCCGAGCTGTTTAAATCGTACGCGAAACAACAGTACTCTTTGTATCACCAACAGTTGGTTGATTTAACCAACGAAGCTTATTTTTCTTTTAACATAATGTAAGCATTTACTTAACTGTAGCGTAGAATTATAAAGATAAATTCATTAATTAATTAATTAATCCGTATCACGTGGTCCACAAAAGAATTTATTTATGTGAGCATTACAACAAAATATATTTTGTGTATTATCAAAAATTTTTATTATCCAAAAAAATTGGAGAAATAATACCTTAAGAGTCAGTTATACAAATTTCACAAAATGACCATTAATGTAATAATAACAATAACTGATTAATATCAAATTGAAGAATAAAGGGATCGTATATTCCCATTAATAATAATAATCAAATAGAACGTTTAATGTAACTGATACCATACTCATGAGTATCTTCTAAATCAGCTATTTCCTTATAAAACGTTGCAATTTTTAAAATTTGTATTTTTCTCATAATGCTTTTCATTTGAGGTTAGGTTACTTTTTTAACATATAACTGAGATTTCATCTATTATTTCCAACTATTTGACCGTAACAACTTCTATGGAACACATCTCCACAGTTTATGCAAGTGCATGATTATTCAATTTTATCTTCAGCGTTTAAAATGTTTATTCTTGCAGTATCTAGAATAATTCGTCTATTCTTGTTTGTTAAAATAAAGTACTGTAGTTTTGATACTGCGAATTTGAATTTCACTTTTCTTATTCGTTGAGCCGCAAACTGAAAGTTTTCATAGCTTCTAAGGAAAGCTCATATACTGACATTAATGATGGCACTCCTCAAGGCAATGCCTTGGGTCCTTTGTTATGTATATTATAATCTTATGACGTTATGACCACAACATTTCATTCAAACTAACCCCATAAAACACAGCCACAGCCCAACAATCAAAAACATGTTTCCACGGACGAAAAACTTGGAAAACTTACAAAGAAAAATATAATCCACCACAACAAATTATATCCATTATACACCACATAAGCACATAAAAGTCGAAGCGCCATCTAGTAGCATAACGAAGTAAGAAATCCCGCAGTCCCACCTACCGGCAAACGAACGAATTACAAAAATTTTAAATAATAAAATCTTTTTCACATGAAACTATTTAAATGCGAAAATTTAACCCATTTAAAGGGCATACGTTGATCTTTAACGCGTCCACTCACCTCCTGCGGCGACAGTTTCGCGAGAGCAGATCGCGGTTCCTTGGACGAATGAAACGTTCGACGCGTACATAACCTCAAATTATCGCGGCCGTCGAACGGTGTAGAATCTTCTTTGGGTGAACCTGTGGCCCCGAATGTACACTTCTGCTTGGAAAAGCGAGCAAAACCGATTTTGGTCGTCGTGTTCAACAACCGTTGCGTTCCGCACGCCACTACCATTTTCACGCCACACGAGCGATTGCGACGCGTTTTTCTCGTTTACGGATCGATTGCGACGAATCGAGACAAAATTGCAAGTTTAAACGGTACTTTCGGTCGGTTAACGAGCATGTTATTGAATGCGAAAATCTATTTTCGTCGTTTTGAAAGTTGACATTTAGGCCAAAACTATTACGTGTGAAAGAAGTCTACTTTACCGACTTTTTTTAATAAAGCATTTACGTATCATACAACGAAATATAGGGTACAATTAAAGACCGTTTGCTGGTGTAAAACCGTTTACATGTATTACTCATATTTATTGTCTTTATGATATGATGTTACAATGTTGAGATATATTTATACCGTAGACAAAATAAAATGCGTTATATGAGTACTAAGAAAACATTTTTTTGAGCATATTATTTTCACAAATATTAAAAAATATAACCCTATGTTACAAAATTTACCATTTTAAAAATTTCATATGCAGTCCACGCTAAATTAGTCATAATTTAAACACAAATTATAACAGACACATTTAACAATTCAATTAAATTCATTGTTAGAACGAAAAATTGCATGAAATTTTCAAAAATTCGTCCACATTAAAATTAAGATTAGTTACAAAATTCAAACTATTTAATTAGTCAACAACGTATTTTAATATAAATTATTTGCAACTTGTAAAAAATTAATTTAAAAAAAAAATATCGAGTAATAAAAATAGTTATCTATGTAAGTACAATTCCTTGCAATCTATTGGATAAAACTTTATCAAAGTGACTACCGTCCCAATAGACTTTTCCACAATCCTCGCAGACGTAAAACAAATCGCATTTTTCCAACACACCGAGTGGTAAGGTTTCAACTTGTATTTTTACACCACATCTCGTCAACGCCAAACCTAGATCAATTTTTTCTTCTGTACCTGCAAAAACAAATTTAATTTATGACCATTGCGTCGAAAAAAGCATCTTACAAACTTCCCATTTTCTGGTATATGAAACCGGTGGCTTGGCACATTCGAAGTCATTTTCATCTTCGCTAGAAAAACCCGTGGCTTCGTCGTACAAATCACAGTCGTAATGGACGTTCCTCGACGACAAAGCCAACGCATTCATCGTCGATTTAGAAACTTTAACAAAACTATTACTGTTACACGCCTATAAATGAAATAAATAAATATATACTCTCAAATCACGTAAAATATACCTGGCATCTACTGAAAACGTGATCTTTCGTAACCACAATGTTGTAATAATCTAAAACTTGTTTGAGTTGCTCGTCGATGTCGTCGGTGTGCACGTGGAAACAATGCCCGGCCGGTACATAACCTATCAACTGCAATTTCAGCGTTAAATTTTTCAATATAGGGGCCAGATAGCTCACCATGTTAAATGCTTGTCCCCTTGTTAAAATAAACCGTTGCTCATCTTGGTAATACCGAACGCATTTCTTGTGATCGTCGTTGTTTTGCAAGATTTCCGTATCGATGCCGCAACGTCGTAACGATTTTCCCAAACCTTGCAACATCGTATCACAAACGAAGAGCATTTTATCGGCCGGTATGGGTTCCACAAACGGACTTTCCGGTTGGGGCGTTTCTTTAAAAGCATTTTCTTTCGGTTTCTAAAAAACGAATTAAGAACAACCCACATGTACAAAATTAGAAACTAACGCATTTATGCAAATTTCTTTTCGATTTCTTCTTATGCATTTTCGAAGAACTCATCAGGTTGTAACATATCTCTTCAAAGGGAAATTTTACGGATTCCGAACAGCGTTTCATAACGTCGTAAACCTGTATGAGACAGTAGGCGTCGAGGGCGGCGTATTCCAACTGACTCCGTCTTAAAGGCCGTTTCTCCCAGTTGGAGAACTGATCGGATTTATCGAGGGGACGACCCAAACATATGTGAACTAGCGTGCATAGGCTCGGTCCTCCACTTTGTACTGCAATTATACAGTCTATTCTACAAACGGGCCCAAGACTGTAGCAACTTCAATTGTGATTTAGTCATCAACAAACGATATATATTATTAAATGGGACAGTCTTAGTTATAACTTCTCATAGCCAATTGTTTGTGCCAGAGAATTTCGGAATTACTACTAGCTCAAACCAGTTTTTTTGCATTTTTTGCAAGAATTGCATAGTATAACCCTACTAAAAGTCTGGACCAGTGAAAAGTACTTAAAGTGCTCTATAAGAATGCACCAAATTATACAGACCAATTAATAAAATTGTCGGTGACGGCACAATAAATAAATGCAGGTGTTAAACAATTTTTTTTTTCGCAGAGTTGTAGCTAAGACCTGTCCTATTTAATAATAAATATGATTTGTTGATGATTAAATCCAGTTTTGTAGTACAGACTGTATGTTTAGCGAATTGTGTGTGTAAGACGTCACCAACCTTCATGAGGTAGTTTGATATTGGGGTGTTTGTCCAATTCCTTCCAGAGATTCAACAGATCAAGGAAACTTTCATGTTGACTGAACGACAGGTTGGGCAATGCATCACGTATCATCGATATGTCGCTCATCAACGAAAATCCTATAAACAAATACGCTAAAAAATTATCGAGGGACGATATTATCTCACCTAATTTTAAAATATCACAGTTGTTGAACAGAAACTTTCCAAGTTCTTGCCATAAATGGGGCGCTTTTCCGACTAGCTGGATGACGTCTAGAATGTAAACCTTGTTCCTCGTCGCTATTTGCATCAGAGCCAAGTCGTTTTTGTGTACTCCGAAACTTGGCTTCCATTCACAATCGATTCCGACAATTGTAATGTCCTAAATTGATTTTTATTTAATTTAAATAATAACAATAATAATAAATACCATTTTAATACAGTCCAAGAAATTTTCAAACAGAGGTATAGTATCAACCAACAAAATGTTATCGTAAACTACTTCCAATTTATGATACACAGTATTTTCTGTAATGACTTCACCCCAATTTTCTTCAGTTTGATTCGTCTGTTGCTGATGTCTATCGTGATTCGGATTGTCGCTCAACAGCCTTACAGGATATGGCCAGTACTCACGAGAAACATTGTAAAATTGTGCCCACCATAACGCCTCCGAGGCATCACCAAACAAAGAAACCTGCGTCACAAGATCTTGTTGCAGTTTCTCATCATCTTTTACGGCTTCCTGAACCATCTCCTTCCAACTTTCTTGACCTAATTACAAGAAAAAATTTGAACATTATCGTATTACAAATATACTTAAATATGCTTACCGAAACTATGCTCAACAAATCGTTTATTTAAGAGAAACTGCAAAGCTCCTTCATTTCGTTTCTTGATTAAATTGGGCGACACCTCGGCTGGTAAATTATAAACCTTAACTAATCTATTAATTAATTTTCGCCACGGCTTGTAATGCAATTTTTCCCATTTGACTTCATTAACATCCAATCTCCTAAAACCAAAGTGCAATATGACTGTACATTTTTAATCAAATTCATACAATATGAGAGGATCTAAAGAAGATCGAATACTGCCTGCTTGACCAAGTATGGAATCCAAAAAGATAACCAAATCATTTTGATGCTGTGGTGAATCCGATAGAAACTCTTCGACGCAAAACGACTTGTCTTGCAGAATCAACGGTACCAAAAACTCTTCGATTCCGAATTTGGCGTGCAATCCCAACAGTGCTGTACTTTGACAAGCCTACAATCAAAGTTTACAATATGATACAATAAACATCGAATTTAACCTCTTTGAATTGTTTTTCTTGAATCATATGCTTGATTATGTCCAAAAAGATGTCGCAATCCGCCGACATTTCGTACACTTCGGCGACGAGTTTCATAAGTCCAAAAAAACTCTGTTGGCGAACGACGTTAAAAGCCGACAGTTTAATTTCGGGGGTTAGTAAATGAACGATTTTATTGCGTGATATCGTACTCCAGGCTTTAAACTCTTCCATGATCAAATACGCCAATGATTTAGTTTTTGCATACTTGAAATCCAGACAATTGTACATTATACGTAAAGCTTGTTCGTAGGGATTGGCGACCGATTCAAAATGTTTGTGCAACATGTTCGTGACGTGGAGGCTTTTTTTCACTACGAAGGTACCATAAAAACTGATAATGAAATGTGTGTGAACTTACATAACGACCAAAGTTTTTTAAATTCGCCAAACCACTGCTCGGTACACACGTCCAAGTCTAAATTTACGGTGATGACGTTACTGCGACTGTAGGATTTCTTCGTGACGGGGGGAGTTGAATTGTGGATCGGATGCTGCTGGGTCATGTTGTGATCTGTCGTTTGATTGATGTGTCGGGGGAAAATTCCCCTTCCGCGTCCCCGACCTCTTCCACCGCGACTGTACATTTTCGAACTGAAAACGGAAAAGGATTAGCGATCACGGGAATTTTAAACGTCAACTTTTAACCAAGAATTTGACGTTTGCATGTTGAATCTAACCTAAAAATTAAAACGCGAGTATCCTATTGCGATTCAATTTGAACGTTTTACGTGTAGACTGAAATCGTGTATTGCACGTTTACATTTTCCGTGAGGAATTTATCAACACGAAAAGCACTTTCACTTTCTGTGCACGGCTGTATTATAAACACGGTTGATTAATTGTTAAAAGTTGGTAGTTGACATAAAAAAGTTGTGTTGTCAAACAAACTGTTTGAACTAATCCCTTCGGTTCAGATAAGATACATTTTTAGGACCAAATTCATTCACAAAGTTCAAAATTCAATCGTGTGCCGATAAAACTTGAACTGTTGTAATCGTTATTTTTATGTTGTGGGCTGGGAATTGGATTTAAAATTTTAGACCATTTGAACTTTAGAATTTTCGAACATCATCATAACTTACAAATTATATTTAAAGCTTGAAATAAACTTTTTGTATTCTTTTATTGTATGTAAAATGTACCTTTTTCCAATTTCTTTAATCAAATCTAATATAAATAATAAGTTTTGAACAATATGCATTATGTTACATACAGATGTCCTAGAAGTTGTTTCCAATTGTATTTTTGCGGGGTTACTAAATATATAGGTAGAAAAATACTCGTTTATTGTTTTGCTTTAAAATTAACTTAATTAAATACAATTAAAAATATCATAAGCACATAGTAATATAAATAGCCCGTATATCTTAATAATTATAACCGGTTTGAGGATTAAACGGTTGCCCGGGTGGGAATCCCCCGCCAAATCCTCCTCCTGGTCTGTACTGGCCATCGTCTCCGCTGCCGAACCCGGCCCCGAATCCACCACCGGCTGCCCCTTCGGCTCGATTTTGTTCGAGTGAACGCAAAATGGCTTCAGGAATCGGGGGCGGCGTCGGTAGATGAGCCCCTACAGGTCTGAAGCCGTTTTCGTCGGCTGTGTAACTTATCGCGTACCGAACACCGTCCGGTCCTGTGTAAGAGAACGAACCTTGGGCGGTTTGTAGGTCAGGTCCCTTTTGATAACCTTGTTCCTGTGCAGCGATGCCGTTACCCGTCTCGTAAGCATAGTTGTAACTTCCGTCTCCTGTGTTCGGATTGTTTTCGTAGCGCAAGATGGGGATGTTGGGACCTCCTCCGAAACCTCCACCAAAACCGGCGCCGGCTCCGGCACCAAAAGCGGGACCACCAGCGAAACCACCACCTGCGCCAAAACCACCAGCTCCGGCGGCTCCCGGTGGTAGATATATCCTATCGAGACGTGCCGTGAAAACGATTCCACAAAGCGTAAAAAAAATCAACTGAAAAAATGAGTTACATAAATTCGAACAAAGCATTCCAGAGAGAAACTTACGATTTTCATTTTGTCGTTTTGTTGCGGACACGACGAGAAGTGTGACGATACGGTATATTCGATTAAATTATATAGGGGAAATACACCCATTTTCCCCACCGCATCGCAATAATGAAATACAAGTAAAGATGGGCACCGACGACATTTGAAAGAATTCACGAAGTAATCCAGATCATCGCGGCAAAAGGCGCAAGGCCACGACGGATGGATGTACGGGCAATTTGCGCGATTTTTTGCGGCAGGGGTGCGGGCGAGGCCCGAGCGAAAGGTGCCGCAACGTCCGTGGGTTTCAAACTTTACCGGCTCCAATGTTCGTCTTCGAAGACGAACAATCGAATCAGTAAATTTAGGAATTTTTGTATTGGTAATTTGGTAATTTTATATTAAAAGTATGTACGCAGCTTAAGATTTTAAAATGCACACCTGTACCGTATACAGAGTGACACACGAACAGATTTGCTCGGTAAATAGTTAATTCGTCCAATTTGCGCAGATTCCAATTTTTGTTTACATTGAAAGAATCGCATCCGCATGTATGTACCAAGAACGTTGACACGAAATTACACATCAAGGCTAGTAATCATCGTTCAGATTATGCCACAATTACATTGAAATCACCTTGATGGCTATAACTAACGATAATTGATCGACTTCGGAACGTCATTACCATAATTTTTATTTTCTTTGCAAAACGCTCACGTTTATAAAAAAAAAAGTTAACAAAATATATTTTCATTTTTTCAATGTTGGAAATACACATACACGACGTGTCTCAAATTTAATTAGAGTCAGTCCACCGAAGACGATAATTAATACACCAAATGACAGTTGGCACGCCTGCACCCACCATGTTAAATTTTAAACAGGTGCGCCCGCTTTTCGCATCAATTTGTGCTTCGAATCTCAATTTTTACCGACGCTTTTCACCACCACCCGATTCGTCAATATACAAAATAATAATAAAACATCGTAGCTCTTTTGTTCTTCATTTCTGGCATATAGTAGTATAAGAAGATTTTGTGCAAAATTTCATTTTCTACCTACTGTTACATAAATATATGTACATGATGTTCTATTAAAAAAATATTATTATCCGAGTTGGCTCTGAAACGTGATGCGCAATTGTTTTTTTTTTTGTATGGACCATTGCAATCAGCGGAAAAATCACTTCTTTGCTAATTTAACCTGGTTATTCTGAAATAACTATTTTAATAGGTGATAGCTGACCTTGGCCCAAACCCAAATCCGCAAAAAACGACGGTCCTATCTTCAGTTTTAATTTTCGGAAAATTTCATTTTTTTGTATGAGGGTTGGGTTCTAAATTTATTCCTGTGGCCATTTTAATGTGCGTCGTGTTTACTAATTTTTTCTGCGTTTGTTGTAGACGTGACGTGACTTATATCGCCGTCGACTTCGAAACACTTGTAAGAACTCCACGCCAATTCCAAAGAAGTCCGTTGACTGTTACGGACGCGATTTATCAAATAAAGCGATTAATACGCCTTCTTCGCAGTAATTAAGGCGAGCAAATATCAAAAGGCCAGCAGCGCATTCCGCAGCTCATCATAGTCATCATCATCATCATCATCGACGCGCGGTGAGAGTGTAACACCACGTGACCCAGATCTTCGTTTAATCGTCCGCGTCGACGATATTAGTTCGGTCTGTAATCGTAGACCGCTTGAGCGAGTTACATAATGCGAGGATCGAAGATCGCGCGCAGGACCGGACTTTCTAGCCGAGATTTTTGAATTAATCGCACACGAAATTCAGTAATGAGCATCTCGCGCAAACGATTTTCTAGAAGTTTTCGAAAACTAGACCGGAAGCTTCAAATTAAATCGCACGCACGCCTTCAATTCTTAAGAACCGCACAATTTCAAAATTGTCGATCGCAAACACGATCGAAGCTTTCGGTTCGATTTGAACTTTTCTCATTGTTCCGCGTTCGGTGCCAATGACATTTTCTCGACACGGCAAGGGGGGGGGGGCGTCGTACTCGAATTAAAATTCCCAGAATTTAAATTGTATTCGTGTGTGCGCTCGTAGATACGTAGCGGCTTCGAAAATGAAATATCTACGACAGCGCAATGAATCAAAATCGTGAGCGGGAGGATAGTCGCATTATGTATACGTTCGAAAGTTACCCAATCGGATTTTTTTTTTTAAATCGTGGACGAGTGCACTTTTCCTTATTAGGAAGACCTCCCGGCGAACATCGACGTTTCACATAAGTGAAATTTCAAACTCCCGGGATCAAGAGATCCTCTTATGCGAATTATATTATTTCGTATTAATGATGATTAAATTCTTATTTGCAGAATTCGATCGAAGATTGTGTTTACGTAAGACGTGATATGATGCAAGAAGATTGCCCATTTGCCGTTTAATAATTGCTCATAATGGCTCATAATGGCATAATAAAGTCATAATGGAATTATTAATCAATTGAGGCGGAATAACCGGGTAAAAATATCAATGAGGTGATAAAATTTTATGTGTTGGGTATGCGGCGTTTATCTCGCTCGGGGCGAAAGGAAACGAACGGAGCCTTTCGCGTTTAACTCGAAGACCAATTTTTGTATGTTTAAGAAAATCTATGGTCCAAGTCGGCATATACAGGCCGTTCCAAAATTCGATGGTACGTTATTAGATAATGTCCAAGGACCATGGGGAAAAAATGAATAAAATCAAGTTGGCTTACAAATGTATCTTCTAAGAAGGCATCCTAGTCTTTAGGCGATTGAACCGGAGAATAACAAAAATAATAACTGCTGGTTATATTGTGATGATTTCAAGGCACTCCACTTGGATAACACCGGTTGAGGAGCTACTTTAATTTAATGAATGGAGCTCAAAATAATAGTACAGATTTTATTTCGTAAAAAGGTGATATTTTCATCGTGGTAATTGCAACAATTAGTCCGTCCCTGCGTCAAGACGTCTCGACCGTCGCTAGTGAAGGTGATGTACAGTGGTGGAATCAAATTTCCGGACACCTACTCCTATCATGAGTTGAATCGTATGTCTTTCGCTAGTTCATACGCTTTTGTAAAGTTGGTTGCTTAACACTATTTAATGATAAAAACACGATCTTTGTCTCTTCGGTTTGAATTCTCGCTGCATCAATGTTTCGAACCTTTCTGT
>JAFFZR010006622.1:0-32745 GCA_018397195.1 Lethrus apterus
AAATGACACATTTACTTCAGATCGTCAGTGGTTATAATTTAGTAAAAATAATAATCGTGAACATTCTAAATTAAAGCAAATAACAGTAATTTATGTATCTAAGACGAAGAGTGAAGCTTTAAGGTGTAATGACGTCATTATCGATTTTTTTAAATGACACCTCTTGATGTTTAAGTAGTGATTACCAAATTCATTCTTTACATAAAAACTTTTCTGAAAAAAATAACATTTTTTCTTCAAAAAATTAAAATTTTTGTTTAAAAGAAAAAATTTAATTTTCATTTATTCAAAAAAATTGTTGTGTGAGGTACCAATTTTTTTACATCACCGTTTAGGTAGTAAGAAGGTCTATTAAAAACAGAAGAAAAAAGTGGGGGTTGTCATTTAAATAAAAAATATGATGACGTCTTTGTGAAAAAACAAATGACGTCATTCCAAAAAAATTAACGTCAAAAGACGGCATTTCAAAAACAAAAATTGACCTGTCCGAGCGATTTTCTTAAAAACATTACAGAACGATTTTATGAATTTTGTTCCAAATTTTATCACCACACTGTATATTTAATGTCCTAGGTGTTTCCAAAAACGAAAATGTATAATGCGATTAAAAATTAAAAACAATTAACAGTCATTTAGGGTAATAAAAAACATGTATTAACAGTACAATAGTTTTACTGTAAACGGAAGAAAACCGGAGTCAGTTCATTTTCGTACTAGAGAGCTATTTATTACCTCAATTACAATCAATTTTTAGTTGTAGCTAGTTGTTTAAACGGTTGTTCTAGTTCTGTTGAACCATCTGTGATTTTTATAATTATCAGTGGTCTTAACGGTGTTTTAAAAGGGCAACTTATAATTGCAATATTGTAATTTAATGCTGTTCTAAAAAGGTACAGGATGTTTGGTTTAAAAAAATAATCTGTAAAACAGAAGCTGTGGGCAATATAACACCTTTATTACCATTCCACATATTTCGTAATAACGAAGATATTAAAGTCTATCCTCCATATATTCAAATTGCCTCAGCTATTCAGATTTAAAGAAAAATTATACTGTTATTAATGACTAAAGTGGGTGTGTTTTGAATAATTAAATCAGTAATTTTGTTGCAACCTTCATTACATAAAATATTATTTTGAAAGTTGCTTAATTATTATACGTATTAACTATTTAAATTTATTTATGATTTTAACATTTTAACATTTATGACAGTTTTCTCGAAGAGGAAGTTTTTGATCGATATTTTTCGTGTAATATTTGTAATTTTTTTTTCTTTCGATAGCAGATAGCGAACAAGGTTCCTGGGAGAGCGGGTTGTCGTACGAGTGTCGTTCGTTGCTCTTCAAGGCGCTGCACAACCTCATCGAACGCTGCCTCTTATCGCGGGATTTTGTCAGGATAGGAAAGTGGTTTGTTCAACCGTACGAAGGTCCGAGGAAGCCCGCCGAGAGCAACTACACGCATTTGTCGTTTTCGCTGACGTTCTTCGTCCATGGAGAGAGTTCCGTGTGTGCTAGCGTCGACGTCCGGCAACACCCACCGATACGAAAACTGTGCAAGAGCCATCTTCAACAGGCACAGACTTCCACATCTGGCTTACAAGGTAAACTAACGCCAATTATAAAAATATACTTTGTAAAATTGTATTAAATGTTGTGTTAAACTCGCTTGTCAAACTCCATTAAAATATATGTGCATATTCTATATGTTTATGACGTATAAAACGAAGAAAGGCAAATGTAATCGATATCAAGATTGTAACAAACCTTAAAATGAACTATGTACAGCGATGTTATTTTAAATAATGTGGTAACGTTCTAATAACTTGAAAACTTTCTAACATTTTCTAACTTTAACTGTTCGTCAGATTTGATTTCATGATCAGTCAGTTGTATAATTATTGTTATTAATTTTTATAGTTATTTTGGCTCCGTTTGGTCTGGCGGGAACACTCACCGGTCAAACATTCAAGTCGGGCGACGCAACGATGCGTTTGTTGGAAGACTGGGGGCAGTTCTATCCCTTGGAAAAGGCAAATATGTCGAGTGACGGCAGCGTAGTTGAGGTTATCGTTGGTGGCGTTAAAATGCGATATCCCTCTTGCTATGTCTTGGTTACGGACATGGACGATTCCATAAATTGCGTTCTGAATGGTGTTAACAGCCCGACCAATGGAAGCAATGTCGTCAAAAATGGATCCAGTAAGCATATTTTTTATACAAATCTTGGGGCAGAACTTTTAAAAAGGTGTTTAAAACTTATTATTGAGCTCTTTTGCAGTTTACAATAATTCATTCGGTCGTTTATGGACATTGGCATTGCTCCAAGTGCATTGTTATAGCCTTATGTATACAGTTAAAAGTTTTGACCCTAGAGCTCTCTATATTGGTTTGGGGGGAAATAATAAATTATCTTCCTAATCATATGAAAATATTTATTTAAAACTTACGCAATTTTCAAGTGTAATTTAGATGTTTGTAGTAATGTTTTAAAAACCTGAGCGTATTTCAAATAAACGATAGCAGCAAATAACAAGAACGTAGACAATTTCTTATCGCGCTTATAGTAGCTTATCATTTCAGGAAGGACAGTTAAACGGTTAAATTCCGTGTTATTAGTAAATTTCTTTTAATCTGAGGGTACACTACTAACTGTTGTTTTCTCTTCCTTTTTACTTTATTTCTTTCATAAATTATGCACATTAAGCTTTGCTTTATAGTATACTTTAGATTGACTAGACGGCGACTTTCAGACGTCATTTTTACTTCGTCATGACCTTATAAATCCGATTTTCCTGATTTTCATGATGTCTAGAATAAAATATTGCATGTTAATTGAAAAGTAAATTTTAAAATGAAATATTTTTTGTTATTGTAGGCACACCTACTGCAATGCAAACACCACCTGCATCTCCGGTTCCAATAAATAGCAAAGTACCACAGCCAGGACCATTCCCAGTTTCTGTGGAACATCCTGCGTCAATGCAAAGAGATCCGACTGCTGCTACGGTTTTACCAGAAAGAGTGTGGCAAGAATGTATACTCGGTGGTCAACCAAATTCCAGTCAGCCATATGACAATACCGGTGAATGGGATTTTGTCGAACCAACCAAAAGAACCAATTGCTCATGTTCTAGGTGAGTTATAAGTCTATAAACAACTTTATTGATTTATGTTTATTTAATTATAAAATAGTTGTAGTTGTGTATTGAGGATATTTCTTTAAGTTATAATTTGTGATATTTTCTTATATTATCACTCTTTTTATCAAAATTTGTAAACAAAGTTACAATGTTTTGTATTTTAATTCGTTGTATGTTGAATTAGTATCTGTTGTGTCGTGTATAGGTTATGTAGTATTAGAAAACTTTATTTTATGTAATGAAACATGTATGTAAGTAGCATTTAGAATAAATTGCAGTAATTTAGAACAGTTGATTGTTGAGTGCACGATTGCAGGTGTAGAAAGTACGTGGGCAGCATGACGAGCAGTAAGTGGGGCAGCGCCAAGGGTACTTCACCCCGACCCGGCAAGTGGGTACGGGGCAAAATTCCCTTCCACAGGCGCTCCCCTTTGCCATCCGAATCTGACAGGTTGGTCACCGCATATGGGTGACGGGCTTTAATCAAAATATGATTTATTCTCGCACATAGATACATTTATGGATAATAATTATTGTCCTTCTTAACTGTGTAATCTCAATACAATTTAAATAACTTTAAATTATTGTCAAATTAATGCACATTTAAGAAGCAGATTTATACATAGACATGTATCATTGTGTTGGAAATAATATACTAATTGATCACAAGCTACAAATTATTGTTTTATTGCTACTAATGAAGAAGTGTTGTATAGTTTGATAGTTCTACTGGCCGCATTTTTCCGGTGTTGGTCATGAGCTTAGTTTTTCATTGTTTGTAGGCATGTCGAATGATTGATTGTTTTGACGATGCATCTTTAACATTAATCGTATAAATTGCATTCATTATGTAACCATTTATATTCAAACGTTATATTTCTTTTACCACACACACACACACACACAAGTGTTTACACAAATGTTTCTTTATTTTAGATGTACTGGATCTTACACTCCACATGGTGGGCCACCATCATATCCCAGAACACAAGAGTCCATGGCTATACCATCTGTAGGTAGTCCACCATCAGCTGCTCCTTCACCACTACCAAATCCTAGTTCTCAACCTGCTTCCGTACCTCCTGGTGACCAAGTTATGCCCACTTTATCGCCACATCCTCCAATGATAGCGCATTCACCAATCGAAAAAACTAACACACCTGAGCAAACTCCCAAAAGTACAGGATCGGTAGTCCACAGTCCACATCCATCGGCTGATATCAAAAGAGATAGTGGAACACCCACGAACACATCCAATTATCCAGTGTTGAAACGACCAATTCTTATTTCCAAGGATTATGAAGCGACATTAGGTGAAGACGAACATTCTTTCGATTTATTATATAACTATTCAACGTTAAATGCTTGGTAAGTTTATGTTTGTTTTTACATATTAATTAATTAGCTTGCTCGATTTGGAAAATTTACATTCAAATATTAATTATTAATTACAGGTTAAATCACCCAGTTAAAAAATTTAAGTCAGATTCAAGAGAAAACCTAAGAAATAACAGATTAGGAAAAGATCTCTATTCAATGTTTTCCCATAATGGCCTAACCAATTCCACGAACGATGTAACGAATAATCTTAATGGAAGCAATCAACCACCATTTATAAAACAGGAAATTAAACAAGAACCACCTTGTCAAGTAAGCTGACAACCGTTTCCTTTATGATGTTTGTGATCTAATATTGAAATCTTTTAGATGGAAAGTGATGTACCACCAGTTCTTCAAAATTCCATACCACACGGTATTAAAAGACCTGGTGATCCTTATGAATTTGACGAAGAAGGAGGCGTGGGTGCTTGTAACATGGATGGCTTTAAAAGAACTCAAGGTGTAGTCAAAGAAGAACCCAAAGATATTAAAAAAGGCACCACTGGTAATCTATTCACTAGTGAAGGTCTACAACCATCGTATAAAGATCTGGATCAGATTTTCGATAATTCTGATGATACAAGCAGTGACGAAGCTGTAAGTATGATAGTGATTAATTGTTTCCGTCAGTTTAAACTCAAAACTTTTAATTGAAGGCACAGATACACACTCCACCTGGATCAAACAAATCTTCAGGACATCATGATGACAACAAGAGGTTATCAGGGCACAACAGTAGTGGCGGTGGTTGTTCAAATATGGGAATATTGAGACCTGAAGAACTTAGTAAAATGTTTCCCACTCCGCCAAGCCTTGAACATAATCCCATAGCATCACCAATAGGACAACATGACCTGCCTCCTCCTGATTTAACGGATCTCAGTATAATAAGGGTGAAACAAGATATTTACCCTAATATGGGTAGTCCACAAGAGGGAAATATTGGTACGTTTATCTTAAAACTCTTTAGGATGGAAAAAACTGTTTATTCTTTCTACTATATTACATTTACATAAATTTATTTATTTGTAATTTTTAATTCATATTTTCTGTTTTATAATAAATAGAAGATTGGAGTTTTGTGTTCAAACCACCACCCATTTGTAAAATGGTGGGGTCAAGTAAATATGCTCCATTGACCAATTTACCAAGCCAAAGTCTGTCACCGGTGATGATGCCTTCAAATTGCGTCTACAAACCGTCGTGGATTCAACATGTAGAAAAGCCCATACCTCAGCTGAACAACAGCATACAGCAGCAGCCTTTACAGCAACAACAGCCACAACAACCTCTACAACAGCAGATGGCAATCTCAAACGCAACTGTACCCAACAACTTACACCAGAATAATACACAATTTCCACCCAGTCCTCTACATACAAGCTTCAGGCCACCACCACCTCCATATGAACTTTCAAGTCCGGCAACGTCCACCGCTAGTTCATATCTAAATAAAAACTTAAATTCTGTGGAACCAGTTACAACACCTTCAGTGCAAAGGACGCCCGAAGCGAGCTCATTGTTAGTGAACATTCTTTTGGCTGACACTGCCTTCAATATATTTCGTGATCATAATTTTGATAGTTGTACATTGTGTGTGTGCAATGCAGGTGCCAAAGTAGTGGGAAACATTCGTGGTGCGGACGCGGGTGTTTATTTAATGAATAGTTGCAATGAACGGACTACATCCAGTGTTAATATGCAACCTAATAGTCCCTTTCATAGTGTCGGTGGTATGGGTCAACCACCACCATATGGTGGAATGTTGTCCCCACAGCATCATCCTCAGATGCCGGCACTTGATGAAGATTCCATTAGATGTAGTTGTGGATTTTCAGCAGTTGTCAATAGAAGATTGTCACATCGTAGTGGACTATTTTATGAAGATGAGATGGAAATTACTGGTAAGTCCGTAAAATATAAGCATCACTATTTAGTGTAGAATTTTAAAGTTAAAATTGATACTAATAGACATACAATAAAAGATTTTATATTTATTTGTTTGTTTGAAATTCAGGTATAGCTGAAGATCCAGGAGAACGTAAGAAGACTTCAATAATGTCATTCCTATTATCGACAAGTTCGACAAAAATGGAACCAAATTTGGACAGAGAACAAATTGATATAGTCCCACATAGCGTTCTGGAATTAGTAAGAGAACAATGTGTGATGATTCAGAATACTGCCAACTCACTCTGTCGAGTCGCTCGATATTTAAATCGACAACTTGGACCACCGTACTCGAGTACCGTAAATGCTCTCGAATTTAATGATGGAAATGATGTTACTACTATTGCCCTTGAACAGAGCAAACACTCTGACACGCTGGTGATGTGTAAAATAGAAGAAGGTCTAATACAAAGGAAAAATGCTCATACAATATCTGTTCATCGCTGGCCATTTTTAAGAGCGTGTGGTCCACAATGTAATCAAGATATTGTAAGGGTGATGAAAAATTTACAACCCTTGTTACAAGAGGCAATACAGAAAAAATGTCAGACAAGGTTATGGGAAGCACCTTCAGCTGTTAAGGGACCATTAACGTGGAGACAATTTCATAGATTGGCTGGCAGAGGTATTGCCGTTATTAACGATTTTTCAAATTTAATATATCATCATCTCGGAGTTTCTTTAAAATATTATGACATGTTTTTTTATACAGGTACTGACGATCGATGTGAACCTCAGCCAATACCTTCTGTTGTAGTAGGTCATGAAAAGGATTGGTTATCATTATCTCCTTATGCATTACAACATTGGGAAAGTTTGCTACTTGAACCTTATTCTTATGCAAGGGACGTAGCTTATATTGTAGTTGCTCCCGAAAATGAAGCTATTTTGTCAAGAGTTCGATCATTCTTTAAAGAACTGTCATCTGCTTATGAAATGTGTCGTTTAGGTAAACACTGCCCTATTACAAAAGTCCACAGAGATGGTATTTTAAGAGTTGGTAAGACGGCAAAACTCAAAATTGGGAGTGAACCCATCGATGATTGGTTTACTTTACTTGGTGAAAGTAAAATGACTGATCAGTTAAAATTATATGCTCAGGTAAAATATGTTAAATCATATACTTAAGTATTTTAAATCGACTTTAATGACAGGTTTGCAAACATCGTCTTGCTCCACTTTTACAACAACTGTCAATGGATAAAACGCTTTTGGATCAGTGTCCGGAAAGCATGGATAAACCAGCACCAAGCCCTATGCCACCTCCAAGTACACCTGATGGCAACAGTCAACAATCTGATAAGGCACCATCCACTCCTAAGAGTGACCAAGGTACAAAATAGTTAACTTCTGTAAACATGCTAACCAATTTTGTAATTGCAGATATAGACAATATTAAAGACACTCAATTAAATTCATCTCCACCTCTAGAAAGTTTACATGATGATGAAGACAGAGAAGCACCATCAATAATAATATACCTTGTTGATCCGTTTTCAATGGGTTCAGATCAACCTGAATTACAACGTATTGCATGTCTAGCTCTTCTTCGGTGTTTTCAATCTGTACTTAATTCAGTCCCAGAAGTTATACGAAATAACATCAGTGTCCAGGTAAGACTGACTGTTACTACATGTTATTTTAATTTTAATGTATTTTTTTTTTTTTTAGATTATATCACAGGAAAGTATAGTGGAACTGGGAAAGGCAAGAGATCGATCGCGATTCAATGATCATATGCGTTCACTTGCCCTAAGTATATTCTCGCAATGTCGAAGGTTATTAGTACACACAAGTAATGTCAAATCTCTAACTGGTTTTGGAACTGCAGCTATGTGTGATCTTTTCCTTAAAAGCAAAGATGTAAGTTTTCTTTATGTTTATTAGTATATTTTGATTTCAATGTTTTCATAGTAAATATTTTTTGACATCAATTACTTTACAAAGATTTTGAGCCATATATTTATATATTTTAATAAAAGTGGTATGTAATTGATTGGAAGCTAAAAAATAAAAAGTTTCTTCAAGTCTATGCAGATATTAAACAAAATTTCATCATAATAAATATACCTTTTCTGCTTTTTAGGAAAAAAATAGAGCACCGTACAAACTTTATACACCACCTTATGTATTAGCACCACTTAAAGAAAAAGTGGAGTCGGCAGAATCATTTGGTCAAGCCAGTTCCGAACAAGATGCAGTTTTGTACTTGAGTTATTGTCTTTCTGAAGATCAGTGTTGGTTACTCGCGGTAGCAACTGATGAACGAGGAGAAATATTTGAAACTGTAACGATAAGTATTGACATACCAAACAGGAGTAGACGAAAAAAAGCCTCTGCCAGGAGGATAGGATTACAAAAACTGATGGATTTTATATTGGGTGTAATGTCTCAAAATGTTAAGCCATGGAGATTGGTGGTGGGCCGATTGGGTAGAATTGGCCACGGAGAACTTAAAGGTTGGAGTCATCTATTAAGCAGAAAAAATTTGCTGAGAGCTTCGAAACATTTAAAAGAGATTTGCACTCAATGTTCATTAATGTATCCAAATTCTGTTCCATGCATTTTAAGTGCTTGCCTTGTTAGTTTAGAACCCGATTCTGTTTTAAGATTGATGCCAGATCAGTTTACTCCTGATGAACGATTTAGTCAAGTCAGCGTAAATTCACAGTTATCAACACCTCAAGACGTTACTTGCACACATATTCTCGTGTTTCCAACAAGTGCCACCACTCAATCATCACAAACTGCTTTTCAAGAGCAACACATCAACGGCCCTGAATTAGGTGATGACGAACTTTTTCCAGTAGATGACATGGAAATGGATGAATTACACGATATATTTAATAATTGGACAGGTGCGCCAAGCCCAACAGGTAGTCCAAGAAGAGAAGAATTTAGACCTGACAGTCCAAATTATGGAATGAATGCTGGACATCAAGGAAGTCCTTTGCAGTGCCCTAATAATATGAGAAATAATGAATCGGTTGAAGAAGTTGGCACTCTTTTACAACAACCTTTAGCTTTAGGCTATTTAGTGTCTACAGCTGCTACAGGGCGGATGCCCAAATGGTTTTGGTCTTCTTGTCCACATCTTGAAGGTGTATGCCCTGCCTTTTTAAAAAATGCTTTACATTTACACAGCCCAAATATACAACAAAGCTCCGAAGAACTTTTACAACAATTTGCTATTACATCTCATCCTTTAGATTCACAATATACTACTGATGTTTTGAGGTAATATTTTTTGTTTTACAAATCATTTTAAAAGTCTATATGATTATTTTTTTTTAGGTATGTCCTTGAAGGTTACAATGCATTATCTTGGCTAGTACTGGATTCAAACACCAGAGATCGTCTTTCATGTCTACCAGTGCATATGCAAGTTTTAGTTCAGTTATATCACACGACGGCGGCACTTCTCTAAAACATTGAAGTATTTTGGTATGTGTTAGTTAAATATAGTGTCTTTCGCTAACAAAATATATACACTTTAATTTAAAAATGAGGGAATCACTATAGTAAGTCTATCAATGTTAAATTAATTTTAATGACGTGTTCTTATAATGAAGTTCTCAAATTTTATGAACGACACTTATTTAATGAGTTATGTAAATATTTATTTTTATATTTATTATTATTATTATTTTTTTTAATTATAGCGTTTTGTACAAGAAATGTGATACTTAGAATTTATCGTTTAAATATATCTCAATAAGTGAAATCGCCGAACTTTCATCAACCTCCCTACTGCCAACATACTTCATTTGTTTTAGACATGTGTTTTACATTCTTTGTTGTATTTTTTATGTTTTAATATGTTGAACGAAATTTTAGTGGCTCTTAAATTTATTTTAAGAAACCTATTTACAACTCGTGGTTTTAAAGACGTTTTAAAAAGAGAAGTTTGTACATTTATGTATATGGAATTAATATATATTTTAACTATTATTTTTGTAAATAATTGTACAAATTGAGATTTTAGACTGAATAGGAAACATTTAGTCAAAAAGAAATGTGAACTTATCAAACAAAATTATACAAAATGAGTACTAGGGCAATTTTTTTAACTATTTTAAAAGATCTTGCTTGTTTTTATATTGTGTATTAATACATATAAAATTTTAAAAAATAGATTTGTACAAGTGGTTTCATAAAAACAAAACAGCAATATATGTAAAATATGAATGTTGTAGATAAGAAATATTTGCCAAAGAAGGTAAATAAATGCGTACATACACCATGGGTACAATTTTTGTCCATTTGTATATATTTATATGAACTATTAGTACAATTTGTACATAAAATGATAAATAATCAAAATATGTTCTGTCAATTTCTGGTGAACAGACTAAACATTGCTGAATCGTGAATTTGTAGAAACGTAGTGATTTTATCATGTTTTCTTAAATGTGAAGTTAATCTCTTCTCTAGTGTAATGTTAACATTACTGGGGCCAATGGTTGAACGTATCTTATTATTATTGCCTCAGAATATTTCAAATATTAGCAGGTGTTTTGTCAGTTTAAAATTACGAATTATTCTATCCTGCATGACTGTTACCTCTTTTATTGTATTTCACTTGTAAATGTATTTTATTGAATGTTCATATGTGAAATAGATCCAACTTGTGATACCCATCCATCATGTGGTCCTAAGGTCGATTTCACATTGTTCAATAAATGTTAAAGTTTTTGTCATTCAATAGGATTCCAATGTTTATTAGTTAAAAATCAAATTGGATTTGTAAAGTTTAAAATTAATCATACCACCCATGTTTCTTACAGAGTTCTTCGAGTTTATCGTGAATCGAAAGATTACAGTATTTGTTGAACATTGTTGTCTCTTATTTTGACTAAACTAGTAACTTTATATGTATGACTTACCTGCAGATATTGTAATAATTTATATACCTATTTAATTTTCATATTATATATTTTTATTATATGACGGTATAGGACTGTTAATTGTTTCAATAGTGAACGTTTATATCTGAACGTACTGTATATAATAGTTACTGTTGTATAAGAATATGTCAATTTTAGGGAATTGGGATTATTATAATAGTTAAATGAATTTGTAAATATTTTATTGATAATTAGTTGAATTAGTAAATACACATGAAATGTTAATAACTTTATAAATAATTATATACATATTAGTTAGGTATTATTAATAAACTACTCGATGAGTATCAAAAATATAATGTTGTTTTCGTCAATTATGTGGAAAGTTTAAAAAGAAAAAAGTTCATTACATGTTTTATTTACAGGTTGTCTTTTCATACATATTTAGTCTGTATCCAGATTGTAATCAGGCCGTTACTTAAAGCATGGTGTCACTAATTAATCACACTGCTACTTTGAAGGGTTTTTTGTTCTTTAAAACGCAGTCTTAAATTATAAACATCGTGTTTTACTTTTAAGTTTTATTCTAATTCAGTACCTCTAGTGACATCTATCATCTACATAACAAACTAATGTGCGACTCCACCTATCGTTGGACGCCGCAACATCAAGAGTCGTCTGCTACTTGAACAAAGGACACTGTACTCGAATAACAAGTTATTACAAAACTAACAGTCCAAGTCAATGCGCAGATTCCTACAGTTTAGCTGTGAACAAATAATCTGAATAGGAGACATTTAGGTAATATCGAGAACTGCAGAATGAGAATAACTAAATTCATAACGTGAAGTATTAAAAACACCAACAACACATGGTACTTAAATAGATATTTTGATTATCTATTAATTTAAATGATTAGTAAATCAAGCGTTTATAAAGGATTATAATGAAGTATCAATCTAGTCCTACTTACTCAGTTTTTTTATTTATCACCATTAAAAGTGGATTTTCTTTATAATAAAATATCCAGTTAATTTTATTACATAAACAGGTTTCATATTGTACTAAACTATAAGATAACTGTAAAATATATAATAGTTTCCAACTAGTATCACTGTCAAAACTAAGTAAGAAAATTAAATTAGTGTCCATAACTACCATGTTTGGGATCTTGGAATGACAGAATGAAATTAAATAACACGTCTACTGAACGAATGGTTTTACGCTTTTGAAATGTTTTAAAGGTTGACAATTATCCACTTATAATATTCGTATTTGTTGTTATTTCTAAGATCCCAAAACTAATATAAATTTGGGTCGCGTACAAATTGGAAACTGAAAATATCTTAAAAAAAAATACACAAAATTATAAGTCATGTATGTTATATTGTACAAAATATAACAAAAGCTGTAGTAAAAAGGTAACATACGACATTCAGAAAAAAAACTATACACAATTCATAAAGCACGCATCTTAAAAGTTAATGGTAAAATATATAAATATTGACTTAAGACAAAGTAACATTAAATATGTAATATAAATAATTTACAGAAATATATATATACACAAATAAAGAACCATAAAAAAAAGATAAGCAAATTCGGGACGGCTAATTGAAAACTGCCTTAAAAACATAGTTCTGTAAATCGATATGGTGCCACGTTATATTTATTTGAGCTCACAATAGTAACAGTAGGACGGTGAAATGATTTGTATATTCCAAAAATAAAAATGCACAGGCTGACTTGGAAACTTCAGACGAAAAATGTTTGAAGTTTTCGCACCAATAATAAACCCTGAAAAATTAAGTAAAGAAAGCTAACACAAATTATGGTACTGTTCAAAAAGACTAGAAGGTTACTGAAAAAAAAGCCATAAAAATTCACCACACGAACAACAAAATTTTTAAAATTTGTTTCCACACAATTCAGTCCCATAGTACGTTATTAAATTATTGAAAATATTGTACCTGGTACAAGAATAATATTAAATGTACATTTTTCAATGTAAGTGTTTAGAGAGTCATCATGAGATAGTACAAGAGTTTCTAGGTACACAACTCCTTGTTTCACCCGGTGATGTTGGAGTACTTATGAATTTTTTTTTACGACCCGCACTTTTTCGTTGACTGTGTGTGTAACGTAACTGCGTGCAGGCTGTAGTCAAAGCATAAGACTTTAAATGTGATTTAACACAAGTAGGGAGAGGTAGCTGCTCAATGCTGTATACAGTTGTCCTAGCCACAATTGCTCGACAACACAATTCTTGTAATGATAACACTAAAAAATCATGTGACAGTATGTAATAAATTAAAATTTGATATTTTGAAATTTACCCTTATTAGACCGCCAAAGCCTCTCCATTCCATTCCTTTGCAGGGCCATTCTTGAAAGTTCGCAGAAACTTTCTAAAATGTTAAAATTGCACAGTGGAGAAACTTCAAAGAATGCCATACTGTGTTTATTTGCATATGTCTGTGCATCTCGTTCACCAACTTTTCGCTTAAAGGCTAAATGTAGTCTATTACCGACAAGCACCTTTGGAACACCAGGTGCGTGCTAAAAATTACAATTAAATTTTTTTCCCCGACTGTGGATATTTTACCTCATCAACTTCTTTTAACCACCTATCTAATCCATTAAATGACCATCTGTTTGTAATATCATAGACCAACAGAACACCCTGTGCTCCTCTAGAGTATGATCGAATGATTGTACAAAAACGACCTTGCCCTGATGTATCCCATAATTGCAATTTCACTCTTTTACCATCAAGTAAAATTGTAGTGGTTTTATAGGCTAGAATATAATAAGAAATTGTAGTCTTTATTATATTAATAACAAAACATTCTAAAGTATATAAAACTTATGATGGCTTAAAACATTCACCGATGTAGTGTTTAATGTGAAGGTTATTCATATTATAAGAAAAATAAAATGTATACGTACACTTACCACTGCCGCTACAAAAAGGAGATTCCGAAGCCCCATCATCAAGTTCAGAAAGTATTTCTTGTTTACCAACATCACTATCACCAACCAAGAGAAATTTCAACAAGTAATCGTATTGTTTTTGAGGAGGCCTACCCGTTTCCTCAGCCATAATAAAGGTGTTGGTCCAATTTTAACCATAATAACAATTCCTTTATAACCGAGACAAACTGCGAACGATGGTAACGATGAGGAAATTTTAATTCGAACAGTT
Organism: Lethrus apterus; assembly: GCA_018397195.1. Lineage (NCBI taxonomy): Eukaryota > Metazoa > Arthropoda > Insecta > Coleoptera > Geotrupidae > Lethrus > Lethrus apterus. Next base: position 14,525 of record JAFFZR010006622.1, read on the forward strand.
TCACGGTAAATATTTCATTAATTTATGGTTTAACGAACGCAACTAGTTTCCACTGGGACCATTAAAAATGCAAATTCCTTAATTTCGTTTATTTTTATGTGACAAGGTCGTCAAATTTCGACGTTTAATTTACACTTTTTAAACATATTTAAGCAGACATTTTCGTTAAATTCATACTAAATAACACATTTTCAGTTTAAGATCGTACATTTTACGTGTGTGCCAATTAAATGAAATGAAAATATTTATTTTCGTATTCGTTCAGCCAATATGGATAACTGTCAATTTCAATGTAAGAAATGGTGTTTATGAACTATCGTACAAATGATCTAATAAACAAGTCTATAGACACCGAATAAAAAACGGACACTCAATGTATATTTTTTGAACTTGCTTTTCAGTGCCATCTAACCCAAATGCGAGGAACTATAACCGATTTAAATAGATCACTGTAATAAGTCTATTAATACAATATGAGTGGGTTATTTAAATGTAGCTCTACTTTGAAAATTCGTATGTTAGGGATCGGTAGCCGAAAGCACTCGCTCAGCGAAAGAACCGACAACGCACATGGGTGAATCTTAGTAGAACACCTCATAAATAACGAACATTCAATGTATATTTTTTTAACTTGATTTTCAGTGCCATCTAACCCAAATGCGAGGAACTATAACCGATTTAAATAGATCACTGTAATAAGTATATTAATCCAATATGAGCGGGTTATTTAAATGAAGCTCTACTTTGAAAATTCGTATGTTAGGGATTGTTAGCCGAAAGGACTCACTCAACGAAAAAACCGACAACGCACATGCGTGAACCTTAGTATGTTTTTTCTTGAATTATCACTTAAATCATGGATTTAGTGACAGGGAGTTCACTGGTAACGCGTTGTGGTCGGTGTTCTCATTCATTAAGCGTTTTCGGTCTTTGAGACTAACACATATAGACACATATAGACACACTTTGCACATAAATTGGCATGTTTAAAAATTATCAGCGCCATCTACTATAGTCATGTCAATTTAAAGCTTACACATTCCTCGCATTTGAGTTAGATGTCGGGAGGAGTCTTTTATCTATGATACGAACCCCACATATAGAATTTTTTCCGATTTACAGATTTAAACTTCGATCCGAAATTAATCGTAGTTTGCCAAGAATAAAATCGCCTTGAATTGGAATTAAATTAATTATTTAAATGGACCGTGTGTCGTTGGGTCTCAATTACATTGATTCTCAAACATGAACAGTGAAATAATTTAATGTAATTGTCATGATTTCATTCCAATGGAATGGAAATATCGACACAAAAATTACTTTTTGTGTTACTTCTATTGGCTATAATTTCAATTTATTTATACACATTCAACACTTGTGTCATAACGAACATATCAAAGGCATTGCCTAAAGTAAGTAGTATATATTTTAAAATAATTGTTTGTAAACGTAACTTATAGTGGCAACATCATCCAATGGTTGCGAATGAAAACACACCATTACATTACACAGGCTCCATGCGAGTCGTTGCGTTAGATGGCAACCAAAGTGATGCTTCTCCGAAATATCGATTTTTTCGTGAACAAGGTCTCAGACCCGAACGACAACTTCCCACCGCGTTGATAATCGGTGTGAAGAAAGGAGGCACAAGAGCACTGTTGGAATTCATTCGAATACATCCAGATGTTCGAGCCGCAGGCAACGAAGTACATTTTTTCGATAAGCATTACAACAAAGGATTTCAATGGTACCGCCATCACATGCCTCCCACTTTAGAAGGTCAAATGACCATAGAAAAATCTCCATCGTATTTTATAACAAAAGAAGCTCCACGTAGAGTTCAACGAATGAATCCTTCCATTAAGTTACTAGTCGTAGTTAGGAATCCTGTAACAAGAGCCATATCCGATTATACTCAAGCAATCTCGAAAAAATCCGACATGAAACCTTTCGAGCAGTTGGCATTTTTAAATGGCTCGATGGAGTCGCCTGTAGATGTAAGCTGGGGTCCTATTAAATTAGGTATTTACGTACGATACTTAACGCGATGGTTGAAATATTTTCCGTTATCGCAATTTTTATTCGTTAGCGGGGAGCGATTGGTTTTAGATCCGGCACTCGAGTTAAAAAGGGTACAAAAATTTTTCAGTTTAAAGCGAGTCGTAACGGAGAAACATTTTTATTTTAATTCGACCAAGGGATTTCCCTGCTTGTTTAAAAGTGAAGGACGTGGAGCACCCCATTGTTTAGGGAAAACTAAGGGTAGGAATCATCCTTATGTTAATCCAGTCGTTTTGCAAAAATTACGTGATTTTTATAGAGGGTACAATTCGAGATTTTATCACATGACTGGTATTAATTTTGGTTGGATATGATTAATTTATTTATTGTTGATTCTTTATTAATTTATAATTTGTTATTTAATTTTTACTTGTTAAATGTTTCATAATTAATTGATAAACTTTACTCATCATTATATCTTTAGTATCAACAATTTTAAGATTATCAATTTTATGAAACTGTCATATAAAGTCCATTATATGTGTTGCACTTACTATTTGGAGTAAAGTTTCGAGTATTCCTGGAATACTTGGAACAAGTCTAGTTAAAATATGAACAAGTCTAGTCAAAATATGAACAAGTATAGTCAAAATATGAACAAAGTCTAGTCAAAATCAATCTCTTGTTTTAAGGTACAATTTGTTTGATTGATTTTTATCACATTGTAATTGTTTTTCGAAATAGTTCAGCTTTTGTTGCCCAACATGAGTTGCTCTAATATTAAATTATTAATTAAAGTTGAGTAAAAATATACTATTTTAATAAAAAAGAAACAAAATAAAAATAATTGAACCTAAACTAAATTTATATACATAAGACCTCAATAAAAAAATAATTTTTATTTATTAATTTATAAATATTTTGTTCTTAATAATTTCTTATTTGGCTTGGCTTAACTTTTGCTCAAGTTTTTAACATGTTGTTTAAAAGCATAACTGCCCCCCCCCCTCTGTATGCTATGGGACTCCTTCCGTTGGAAATGTGGATTATCACATTCATCCATCAGTCATCTATCTTACATTTCATTTCTGGCATACAAACCCGTTAAAGACAATAAAAGCTGAACAATCCTTATTGTTATATTGATAAACATTTCGTTGCTAGTTCTGCACAACTACGTCAATTTCAATATATATACCTCCACAACGAAAATACTATCATACTGGTCAAATTGCTTAGTATATAATAAATAGATCTTAGGATAGTTATATGGTGGTCCTACAATAATCCTTAGACTTAGACTGCATACATTGAATTTACTCACAAATTTTAATTTATAATTTTGTTGGAATTGCTATATTTCCAACAATTATTTAAGCATCAACAAATTTGTTGTTTAGGCATTTCCACAGTAAAATAGGTATAGTATATAGATTTCTCAATTTAGAGTATCGATATACGACTTTAGTATTTACTATTTCGGAAGTATTGTTATACATTTTACAAAAAATAGCTTCTTAAGGCTCTTAGTAGGTATTTCCCGTAACTGTTTTATAAAAATATTTTTTCGATGAACTTTGAAACTGTTATTTAGAAAACGTCTAAATTATCAAATCATACAATTGAAAAACACTAATCCTGCTCAATCAAGTGATAAATCTTATGATGACGATGAAATATCATATCGACTAATTAAATGTCAATTTTTTAAATTAATTTTTAATCTAAACTAGTCCCACTGTACTAAGCTTGTGATCTGTTTGTCGAATAAATTTTTAATAAACATTTTAATTTGTATCGAGTTTTGTTTAGACGTCTATGTGTACACTCTACAATTTATAATAATTAAAACAACGACAACAAGAAAATATTGGAAATATTCAAAGGACTAATGACCATAGTATTCATATTTCTAACTCGTAATTTCTATCTCAGTTATTTTGGAGTATTGGCGATTTACAAACTTTTACACTAGCGACAAATGGACATCAGTAATTAGTATTCGATTGATACGTCCATTTTGCTAATTTCCGTGTTATTTGTTTGTTCAAGTATTATTTTTTATGTAAATCAGCTTTTTTCAAACCTATTAATTGTTAATATTTTGAATTGTCGCTCTGTCGGTAGACATGTTTTATGGATAGCAGCGCCACCAACGGTAATGTAAATTACCAATACGGAAGTTGCATAAACTACTTCAGCGCCACCGTGCGACTACTTTTTCAGAACGATCATGAAAGTAAACGCAATGAGCTCATAAAGTACTTACGTTCGACAGTTGCATCAGTGAGATTTTACAGTGTTTTTAATCTGTTCTCTGTGTGTGTTTGATTGTGTATTATTGTACAGTGAGCAATTGGAAGTGACCACCACGTGACCTCAAATTTTAAGGTGGCGACATTGCTAAGTTGGTACTATTTTATAAATATAACCTTAAAAGAAGAGAAGTGTCAAATTATTAGCTTGATCAATACTTGTATACCTTCAAAATGACTTGTTTTTTTACTTAGAAGAATAAATTGCTTTTTAAAAGAATACATTTAATACAGAAATAATTTGTCGAAACATAAAAACTAGCGCTTTCAAACACGTTAAAGATGATAGAACGTAAATACAATAAGCATGATATGGGTAGCAGTAAAACAAAAAAATACACTATTTTTGTGACATATGTGGTCACGTGGTGGTCACTTCCAGTTGCTCACTCTGTAATATACCTAACTAACAATAGTTTTAACCGATCGTCAATATGGAACACCCAGTGATGTCGATGAGAAATTCGAAAACATGCTGTGTTGTAGGATGTACCAATGCATACTACAATACTGACAAGTCAGTGAAGTTTTACAATTTCCCGCAAAGATCATACGAACAAAAAAGGAAATATGGATTAACAGTGTTAGGTGAATCAAGTAAGGTCTCATTACATTGAATTAAATATTAAAACTAATGTGACTGCTCGTTTTAGTTCACAAACTAATGAACCGTGGCTACCAAAAAACTTGATAAAATTTGCAGTGTTCATTTTATTGGTAATGCAAAAAGTAATATTGAACAGAGTCCATCATATAATCCTACGTTATTTCCAAAGGTAAGGGATATAATTATCTTCATTTCAATCAATTATAGCTGAAATCGTACCTATTTTATTGCAGAAATATAGGAAGACTTGTCACAATTTAAATGGCAGTAGTACATCTAAAGAAAAACGTTTTAAAAGGTTGCAGGAGAGGTCCTCTGCAAGAGAAATAACAAACAATAAAATAACCTCATTGGAAAGTGTCGAAATGAACATCATTGAATCACAAAATCATAATTTCATTGTATATGAAAATAAACAAGACTTTAATTGTCAGACCGACATTGTTGTTTACATTTATATTCATGACCGATGTGAGAGAAGTCCCACCAGAGGTCGCAGGACGTCGCAAAATTTAAAATGTGCAACTTCCCTATATAAAGCGTAGGTCTTTGTTTATTTCAAAACATTTAAGTCAATAAACGTCAAATAAGTTATAAATGTCATGATTGAAAGATTGAACTTTAATTGTCAAAAGCTTACAAAATTTTGAATGTATAAACTTAGTATAATTTCAATTTTTGCATTATACATTCAAAATGTTGTAAGCTTTTGACAATTAAAGTTTAATATTTGAATCATTACATTTGTAATTTAATTGATTGATTGTAATTGATGTCGGAAGTTTGTAAACGCCCGTTAGTTTTGGTATCGTATTTCATTATAATGGACTGTATTTTTTATGAATAATACCTTAATTTATTTAGATTTTCATAATTAGCAATAATTAATTTTCTAGAAAACAGAACATTTGTTGAAAGAAAAATTAATATTTTATGTCAACAATTTTATTTCACAACAATTAAAAAAGCAATATCACATTACAAATAATTTGTTGTTTACGAATGCATTGCTTGTGTAAATTGCAATATTTGTGCTTCGTGTAAACGATACAAAAGTTCATATAAGCTATACACCGACTAGAATTTTAAATATTACATATTGGCTCTAAAACCATCAATACTTACATAACTATAATTTTTAGCCAAACTAATTTCATAAATTGAAAGTCCTAAAGATTTAAATATTTGTGTAAATGATTCGTACAAGGCATCACGATCTAATAACGACACATTAGTGAATGCCAATAAGTGCAAAAATCTACTAACGTCTGGCAAAGCTTCAGTACTAACATGTGGATAAAAAGTTTTCACATTTCTTATGTTTAAATTACAGTAATTAATACCACTAACTTCTTTAAATAAACTACTTGGTATTATGAATAACAATTTATTTTTTGAATTATTTCTTTCGGAAGCTTTTAGAATAGTTTCAATTTTCTTAAAGACAAATTCAAGATCTTTAGAACCTTCTTCATGGACAAAAACGCGCTTACTTAATTGAAATTTTGAATTACTCCTAGTGTATAATTTATCAATTTTATGTTGTAACAACAAGGATTGAGGTAAGTTATAAATATGACTAGTTACGATATCGTATTTTGTATTATAATTTGATTTTATATCTTGTGATAAATAATTAACAACGGGATAAACACCACCCTGATGCATAAATCCATAAAATATCCCAGAAATTACGTTGAGTAATATCCAAAAGGAAAAATTTTTATTTCCTTCCGTGGTAATTTTAACATCGAGTTTGCTTTTTAAATCTTTCGATTCGACAAGATCATAGTCAGGTTCCTTGTAAATTTTCGAACTGTACAAATACACCATTGGAAAAATCAAAGGTATTATAAATCGTGGTTCCTGATGTGAAAAACTGGATAGGAGAGACATTGGTACCAATAAAGAAGTCGTCATTAAACCTTTTATACTTCTAACCGTTGGTAATAAATGATATTTCCTCTTTGCAATTCTAAAATTTTTGAATGTTAGCAAACATATTTTTTTAAATTTAATACTTACTTATGAATCATATTTCCAAATCCGAAAAGAGTACACAAGCCCAACACATTGAATAGTAAAGGTACATTTATAAACCAATGTAAATATTTAGGATGTAAACCGTGTTCCTCCAAATTTTTTTCATTTAAATTATATTTAATAAAATTAAAACATGGAAAAACAAAATTTTTAATTGAAACGTCCAACATGCCTATTTCACCCCATGAAATGTAACCGAAATAAAATGAATCGATAACAACTAAAAACAAAATAGTCGGTACAGCCGATATTAATATAATAAACATTCGTAGATGAAAATGCAACCCAGTCACAGATTTAAAACCCAATCCGCGGTACAACCAAAAGAAAACCGGACAAACGGCATAAAACAAAAATGTCGGTCGATTAAAAAATCCCAACACAGTCAAAGTACTTATTAGGAAATAATTTCTTAAATTGTGAGGCGCCAAATACAAACCTAACTTGTAAAATTTTACCTTTTCGACAAGCGTTTTTGTGGCGTCGTATCGTTTCGATAAATATTCGTGTTGTTTCACGATTACATTTGAAAAGATCATGCTGTCCGACACGTAATACAACAAAAGTGAAAATAAAATCAATTCTAATGTATTAGAAAACGTTCTGGTGCCATAAATTACCATCACATATGAACTAGACAATACTAGCAATTTTGATTTGTATTTTTCGTTGTTATTTATGCATATTTTGTACATGGAATAATCACTAAGAAATGATAACATGCATATAAATAAACGCGGTGTGATCAATAAGAAATATGGTGTTAATACTGTGAGATCTAACGTTTGTATGAAATAATCAAACGTTTTTAATATTTTATAGCTTGTGCCAATAGTAAAGTAAGACACACCTATACTTCTTATAGGAAATGTTACGTTGAAATCCCATGGAATATTAGCTTCCACTTCAAAGATATTACCTAAATTAAATAGAATTTATAAATAATTTAAGTAGGAAATGCAACACTTACTGGCTAATACCTCAACGGACTGGAAATATTCATCTGGATGGATGTAACCGAGTTGTGGGACGAAAACTAAGATTATTCGGAGCCAAGCAAGTAACCAATAAGGTTTGTAATATTTACTAAATTTTGAACGTTTCATGTTTACATATTTTTTAAAAATATAGGTTATGATATAGATTATGATGATTCTTCTTCTATACAAAAGTAGCGCCACAAGTGGATGTAGGGGGAAATAAATTACAAGTGGCGGAAAAATTGAACAATAATGCCTTAAATTATAACTTCAATATTTAATAATAAAAGAAAATTTAGAACTGTTTTTTTTGTAATTTTTTTAAATTTACATTTTAATACATATAAGGTCTGTTCGAGCAAACAATCCCGAACGGTTTCGGATTGTGTTGGCCTATCACAGAGCCAAATTCAGCTGCTTGAAGTTAGTCACAAATGAAATTGAATGGTCTAATTGGTCGATGAAATCCCAAACCGTTCCGGATTGTTTGCTCGAACAGACCTATATAATCGGCTTTATGATGTATCACATACGTTAAAAACAACGTACATGCTATGAACACATTTTAACATAAAACTATGTTAAAAAACTGATAAAAAATATTAAGGACCAATAAAATTTTGTTATCGATTTTGTATAGAGGCGGCGTGCGTAAAGCGCCATGCGGCAAGGTTAATAAACATAATTGTGAACAATGCATGGTGTGGACTACAACAACGCATGCGCCTTAAGTACCAATCAGTGCGGAATTCAAAAAAAAAAAAATGTTTTGAAAAAATTTTAAAACGAGTGTTATTTAGTTGGTTACTATAGCATGATTTCGTTTGTACGTGCGAGACGTCGAGCGAACATGGAGGTTTGTAGTTTTGATGTGAGGTACGTAAATGTACAGGTTTACACGTTTTACATTTTAGCCCGAATTTACTAATTTAAAGCATCTTTGGAAAGAAATCGAACGTATAAAGCAGGATCTGAAAAACAAAAAAGATGTCAGTATAATAAATCTAGATTCTTCTTCTGAAGATGATGATACTCGGGAAGAACTAAAAGAAAAACTTAATAAATTACAAACTGAATATGCGGAAGCCCAGGAAAAAATTGAAGTACTACAAGTGGAGAAAAATATATTAACGAACTTACTTTTAGGCAGAAAAAATTGAGCGGTTTTTGTACACCTAGACAATTTTTTACTTATTATTTTTATATTTTATGCTCTGTATTACAAATATATATAAATAAAACATTAAGACATTGTTGCTATTTTGATTAATCTTTTAAAAAAAATTCATAAAACTGACAATAAGGAATCACGAAGAACAAATAAAATCCACCTTCAATGTCGACTAACTGTACGTGATCATCAAATTTCTAAATTTCTTCAGTAAGAAGATTGATAGACACCTTTTCATAATCAATTACACATACAATTTGAAGTAAGTTTATTAATGCCATAACCAACGGGCATCAATTTTGAAACTCACTTGTTTTTCCATCTCTCATATTAGTTTCGTCAGCAAATGGCTTAACATTAATTTATAAAGAACTAAATGAAAAAATTAATAACTTACAAGGAATCATTAATCCGTTTATTGTGATGATTTACATATAAATGCATTTAAATATTAAAAAAATGCATCATATTTTATTCCATGTGTTTTTATTAATTGCATACTATATACATAATTGAAAATTAAAATTAATTTCGAACATATTAACATTTAAATGTTATATTGGCATTAATGTGTCAAAAGTACAGATTTGAAGCAATTATTTTCTATGTTCCCCTTACAAATTGAAAATTTATGAAAATACTGAAAAGGTTGACTACATTTTAATTAAAATGTTAAAGATCTTTGCAGTTATGATAGACAGGTAATTTAACACCACTGAATCTGTAATAAACGACAGAATCAGGAGTAACAATACCAAACATATTCGACGTATCCTCTTTGTAAAATCCCAATTCTGGTAGTACTTCTTTGTCATTGCTGAAATAATCCATGTTCAATTGACGAATCACATTAATAAATCACTTACATCATATGCAAATTGAAACGCAAGTTTTTATTGCCGCTGGCAGGCATATATAATTTGTACAGATCATATTTTTGTAATTTTAAATCGTATTCTTTGGGAGCATCTTCTTTTAATTTTTTAAATACTTCATCGATAATTGATAAATTTTTACACCTTGATTCTTCAAGTGAGTTATTAGAACTATTTAAACAGATTGGTGAATTCTTATCATGATCTATTTTGGCTTTCTTTCTCGTAGGGGACTGAATTTTGTATTCATAATTTTTTTCAGAGCGTGACAGTTTGTATCCTTGAATAGCTAACTTCTTGTAAACTTCATATTGTGGTAAAGTACAGGTTTTGTCATCAATGATAGCATTATATCCTTGTTGTATACTAAAAGGAACTTCATTCCATAGCAATTCAAGTCGATTCTAAAATTGGAATTTGAATGGTATATTTTAAGTATTGTAAATTAATAACCGTTTCAAGCAAAAACAAAGTTTCATCCGGTTGCAAGTATGCACCGGTTTTATCTTGAAATCCGAAATTTTGCAAACCTACTGCTTTTGTTATTTTTGCCAACTTTTTATCGGGTAACCATAAGGCTTTACTTCTTGCACATCTATAAATGTGTTTATTTAAGATTATATTACGAGCTGCGATTCTATAAATTTTACCGTCTTTCCACACGGTCTGATTTAATTGCATCCGATAAAATTTTTATATTTTTTAACACTAAATCTTCTTCTTCCGGTGTATTGCCTGGTTTGTATATTTTATCTCCAGTTAAGTTCACTTTTACAATTGGATTCCGGTGGGTTTCAATTAATGATTCGGCCCTATAATACAACATTAATTTACCAATAAAATGATTAATTTACGTACCATTTTTTCATTTTAAATTTTGTTAAAAACTAATATTTTATAGGTTATGTTATTCTATCAAACGTTGAAAATTTTTAATAGGAATTAATTTAATAATAATTATTACAAATCATAGTCGTAGAATTTTATTGCATACACTTGCAGGAATAAATGTATTTAATTTAAAGCTCTTAAAAAAAATTTGTGATTTTTCTATCAAATGCTAGTCTATTAGCTTCATAGCTTCTAGCTTCATGTGCATTCTTTGGGTGCATTTTTCTACTTTCACGTGGGTTAACTTTAACTAACCTTCAATTTTGCGCGTGCTTTTGTTGAAATGGGAAAAATTAAGAAAAGTAGTGGAAATTCTCCAAAAGAGAATTTTAAAAAACGCCATAGTTTACTGAGCACTACAGAAAAAAGTAATTCTCCAAAAAATCGACGAAAAACTTTAGGTAGCGCACCTCTTAAGCAATTCAAAGCTGTTAAGACACCGAAAGTGTTGGAAACCACAGAAAATGTCGAACTTGAACCTAAAGCAGAAAAATTATCAAAAGCGAACGTTGAGGTACTGGAAGCGTCTGCAGATGAAACCGGAGCGAAACTTAAACCTAAAAGGCTTTCGAAAACAACCGTAAAGTCATCTAAAATATTAAAAACAAAGACATTCAAATCTGCAGCAAAGAATCAAAAAAAGAAACAATCAGCACAGGAAATTATTGATTCAGGTGGACTTAAATCTGGGATTAAAGCACTATTTCAACTTTTGGATAAAACGAAGAACGAGAAAAAGGAACTATTTGAGGATCCAAAATCTATATTTATGCAAGTTTCCGCAATTAAAATAGCCAATTGCCCAAGCAGAATACTCCATTTACCTCTAAAACACAAACTTCTCGACGATTCAAGTGATATTTGCCTTATTACTGCTGATGTTCAAGGCATCTTGAAAAAGGATCACGAAAAGGCAGCAGAACATTACGAAAACTTGTTGCGAAAACATGAAATTACAAACATTAAAAAAATAATGCCGTTTCACGAGTTTAGAACAGAGTATGGAGAGTTTGAATTAAAACGAAAATTAATCGCCTTGTATGACACATTTTTGGTGGAAGGTAAAGTTGCCGGATACGTCATGAAAAGTTGTGGAAAAATTTTTCAAGAAAAACGTAAACTGCCTGTAGCGGTCAAGTTACACATTCCCAAAGTTAAAAATCAGATCAGTAATGCGTTGTTGAAAAGCCCGATGCATGTACATCCTCGTGGTGATAATTTCATCGTTGAAGTTGCACGTACAAATATGAATGAAGATGCAATTTTTGATAATATTATGTCTGTTTGTGAAACACTTCAGCAACAATTTCCAGGTGGATGGAAAAATATTAAGTGTTTAAATATTAAAACTGCCAAAAGTATGAGTATTCCTATCTATTACAATGTCAGTAAGTATTATATACATTTTTTTTTATTCAATTATTTAACATGACTTAATTTTAGGAAATCCATCTGATGTGGCTGTCCCTGTTGTTGAGCGAAAACTTCCAAAAGCATTTAAGGCAGTGGAAGGTGAATTATCAACAATGAATGATGCCACAGTAACGGTAAATCCAAGTGGAGAAGTTGTTGTACACAAACAGCCTTCACAACAAAGTAATACTAATCAAATAGTGAAAGGTAAAAAACAAAATTTAAACAAACAAAATAATGAAAATAAAAAATTAATAAAACCAAACCAGAAAAACATCAACAAATTAAAGAAAAAACAATTAGCAGTTATTGATAAATCTGAGCAATCTGGAAAAATTGATAAAAAAGATCAAAAGAAACAAAACAGCATCAAAATTAAGTCAAATGCGCAAAATGAAGAAAATGCAAAACCAAGCCATAAAAATATTAATAAAGTTGTGCAAACTAAGAAAGATAGTAAAAATAAAATCAGTGTCGCACCTATGGAGTTGGTAAGTGATTTAAATTCAGTTGAAATCAAAAAATCAAAAAATAAAAAGATGAAGCAAAATCAAATAGCATCTATTGGAGAAATCATACAAAATGGCGAAGTCTCGCCACAGAGTAAAATGCAAAATGAAGAAAATGCAAAATCAAGCCAGAAAAATAATAATAAAGTCATACAAACTAAGAAAGGTAATAAAGTCAGTGTCACACCTAAGGAGTCTGTAAGTGATGTAAATTCAGTGGAAATAAAAAAATCAAAAAATAAAAAATGGAAGCAAAATCAGATAGCATCTGTTGGAGAAATCACACAAAATGGCAAAGTCTCACCACACAGTAAGAATTTGTTGGGTAAACGAAAAATAGAAAATTCACAGGGGGATGAAGAGATAAAAAAGTTTGCAAAGGCTAAAAAGGATAAAAAGAACATCGTGAAGAAAACTGTAGTAATAAAATAAGTTTAAAATGTTATATTTCTTTGTATTTTATGAATAAATAACTTTCGACATTCTCCCATTATTGCAAAAACTTTCTCAGAGAGCTGTATCACAAATTTCACATAATGCTGTTGTAAATATGGATAAAAAACTGACATATTTAATTATTTCGTTTATTGAAATTTAAGCGTATAAAATCTAATTTAACAAAATGAGAAATAAAAACACGAGTACTTAAAAGTATAAATGCCGGGTGACTTTCAACAATTGTGATTATTTTAGTTAGGTTGGCAACACTCTTGCGGTTTTATGTTGTTGCACTTGATTTTCAAATTCAAATGTGGTTAGGCTACGAGTTGCATTAATTATCTCATTAAAATGCGAAAACTGGTTACAAATCAAAACTAAAAAAAGCATCAAACTTCTAAAACCTTAGTTTATCTACGATAACAAGTTGACAAATGACCATGCTAACCAATTACTCAGGAGTGCCAACCCATTAAATTTGCTTCAAACATCAAAAGTCACATGGCATATCCATGAAATATGTTCCTTTGATGCGATTACAATTTCACAGACTTGGTGTTCTATTTGTACTATGCTGTGCACATTAAAGCATCTAATGGGCGATGTTTATGAATCGAAAGTACAAACTGACAAAACCAAGTCAGTACAAAATTGTTTGGTTTTTATGTGTCGATATACTTTGGTAAGAATTGGACATTTTTTCCGTATTAATGGGTACTTTTAACACAACCTCTAAACATTGCATGTCTCTTAATCGTTTCACGTCGGAATCTTTACGTAATCTTGTGTGTGGCAATTTCCTAATTCTTTCTATTTGTGTTTCGATTATTTCCAACTCTTCACAACAAATTTTCGTTAGCGTAGCATAAGTCAATTTCCATCGAGGTACTTCTATTTCTATATAGTCTGGATCACTCGAACCGGCAATTCGAACTTTTAAAACAAGATCTACTGAAATAAATTTTTGAATAATTAAAAAAATACGGTCGTGTACTAACCATCTGTTTGTGTGGGTAAAGCTGTTGTAGGCATTGAAGAAAAATCAGCAGGTCTCGTACATAACTTTGAATTTATGTCGACTTGTCCGTTTAATGGGGGATTCGTAATATAATGTGGAATAAATTTAAAGTCATCTAAATACCAACCGGTATTAGAAACATGTACGTCCGTTTCTCCTAATAAACCAAGCGTGGAAGTTTTAAAGCAAAGAGCGGATGGTTTCTTTCCTTTATTGTTTTCTATATTAACGTCGGCGCCATTATTTAATAAAATACGTACTATTTCGTCTTGTCCTCGTTTACATGCCCAATGTAAAGGAGTCCTAAATTTTCAAATCTAAATACATGGTTTTTTTTTGTAAAGAGCACTTACCATCCGTTTATTGCATGTTTGGTATTTGCGTTAATATTTTGGGCTAAAAGCGACTGAACTGTTTCAACGTCACCTTCTGCCGATGCTTGAAGTAAATTTAATTCTAAATTATCTGCCATTCTTTACAAACATTCTCAAATCTCCATGTCAATTTTCTACAACAGAGACATCTAGAATGATTCTTGTGACCTACTAGCGAGCACGCATTTGGTGTATTTGAACTATTTTAGTGATTTATAATATTTATAATTATTTTTATTACAAACATTAATTAGAAACTTGTTACTATTGATGTATAATATACCAACTCATTTTAAAAATTGGTTTATAGGTTAAGTAGTTCCGACTCATTATACAAATAATAATAATATTAATAATAATAATGTAAATATATAAAACAATTTGATGTAATATATCTAAATATATGTGTGTTTTTTTTTTGTAATGAAATTCATGTTATATTAAGTGTTATGAAAAGCTTCTTTTGAAAGAAACGTGTTTCCACGAACAAACCCAACCCATTAGCCAGCCCATTAATTAGTCTAATAACTAATAATGTACAAGTTGAAAATCGAAAGTATGTGGATTTATTCAGTTATCTTTTAATTTGTGTACTACCTTGAAATGTAATGTATGATTAAGATATTTCATTTCGTATTATCTACCAAAATTAAAATCTCACTGACCATGAACAATTCAGTAAAAATTATATATTTAAAAAATACGTAAATATTAACTTGTTTACGAAAACCACAAATAATACGTAAACAAATTCAACGTGTGCCAATGTATATTTTATGGGATGCGCCCCCCACTGTTACCTGTAGGTCGTCTCTGCGATACAAGAAGTTTACCTTGTGTAGTGAATTTCAAGTCTTAAGACGTTAAACACGATTTTTGTGCATTTATTGTTCGGAGGTGAGTTATTCGTTTATAAAGTCGTTTTGTATGCTTTGTATAAAATTGTATAAATTAATACGTGTATAGTAATTTGTATTACAAATAATGCTATAAAATATTGTTGATTTAATTTTCATTTTAAAGAAAAAGTCGATTTTTAAAAATAATTTTGCATACATTAACTAATTTTATTTTTTTAATTTTTTAAATTTAATCAAGCAGCAACATTCAGCAGTTATACCACTGAGTTACGGTTAAAATGGGGAATGATAAGGCGATGCGAGATCTTCGTCGGATTTGAAGACGTCTCAGATTTTCTTTTTGTGTTAATTTATATCAAATGTTAGAATTCAAATTTTATTATAGATTTTCAAATAACTTAAAACTTGTCTGGTTCAAACTATTTTTTTAAAAATAAATGGACCAATTTTTTTTTTTGCTCAATTAATTCTTGGAAAGCTTCTTCGCTGAAAGGAGTTTTCGCAGAAAAGACGAACATTCATTCATGTTTTTAGAAGAAATAAAGTCGTAGCATTTATTTGTATTTTTTTAATTCCAGATTGATTGAAAATATGTTTGGAAGATTAATATTCATACTGGGACTTTGTGGTTTAGGTTTCAGTCAAAAAGACAATGTTGACGAGACGTTTATACGAGACTTTTTCAGTAATAGCACGTCATCTAAAGAACAAGACGAATGCGAATGTGTTAAATATTATCAGTGTAATAACGACTCGACGATTAATACTAGCGGAGACACAATTATAGATGTTAGGTATGTATGACGGCATGGAAAAGTTTCAGGTTTGTTTTGTGTGTTTCTTTACTCCTCCTCCTCCTCGGCAGCTATCATTTTACTTTCATGCGTTTCCTTCATTATTTCTGTTTAGGTTTTCCACGTTTCCCAAATCCTTGCATTATGCTTGAATGGTTTCTAACAACTGTAAGTCGGTCGTGGCCGCAACCTAAAGACCACACTCTGTAATTGGATTCGACCTGTTGAGGTGGCAGAACATAAAGGGTTAAATAAAAAATAAAAAAAATAAATAAACTAAAATTATCCAAGACTCGCATGTCTCCTAACTTAAATAAGAAATTTTGAGAGTTTTAAAAATCTAAAATCTAAATACATATTTGTGAAATTTTGTATTTTGTATTATTTTGAATTGGGTTGCATTGGGTTCAGTAGATTAGTTTAGGTTTGATTTGTTGAATCAATCTTAATGCAATTTGTTTATACACTTTGTCTTAAAAAATGACATAAAAATACGTTCCTTTCTAGGGGCCAAGAATGCGACCATTATTTAGAAACTTGTTGCTATCCGCCGAGTATAACAAAAAATCCAGTCATACCAACTTCGAGCCCGCGAAAGGGTTGCGGTATGGGAAATGTAAAAGGATTCAGTTTTCGAATCAATACTACGGAGGGAGAGTCCCAATACGGCGAGTTTCCTTGGATGGTGGCCATATTAGAACAAAATCCTTTAAACAGAGATTTGGATAAATACATATGCGGTGGCTCGCTGATCCATCCACAAGTCATCATTACCGCAGCCCATTGCATCAGTGACACATCCAAATCCTACACGATCAGAGCTGGCGAATGGGACACCCAAACGACGAACGAAATATTTCCCTATCAAGAACGCGCCGTCAAATCGATAATTTTGCATCCGAAATACGTTCGCCCGGCTCTTGGCTATGACATAGCCGTCGTGATCTTGGAATCGGGTTTCGAATTAATGGAAAACGTAGACGTTGTTTGTTTACCCAGTCAAGATTACGTCGCACCTAACGCGACTTTGTGTTACGCGACCGGTTGGGGGAAAGATAAATTCGCAAAAGCCGGAAAGTATTCCGTAATTTTGAAAAAGGTCGATTTACCTTTGATCGAGCGAGGCGAATGCCAACGCAATTTAAGAAATACACGTTTGGGGAAGTATTTTTTGTTACACGAAACTTTTGTTTGTGCCGGTGGAGAATTGGGAAAAGATACTTGTACAGGTGATGGTGGTAGTCCGTTGGTTTGTCCTTTACCCGGTAAAGAAGAACAGTATCAACAAATTGGAATTGTGGCATGGGGAATAGGTTGTGGGTTGGCACAAGTACCAGGAGTTTATGTAAACGTGGCGTATTTTAGGAACTGGATCGATGAGCAGATACTAATTAATAATTTGGACAAGTTGTCTTAATTTTTCAATTTAATCAATTTGTAATTTGTAATTTTTTTATTAAAAAATTAAATTAATAATTTTGTGTTTTTTATACATGAAGAAATTGGACCCTATTAATAATGGTTAAAACAGCTAATTCTGATCACAACCATTACTGACGAATTCGAAGGTTACATTTCGGCAAAGCTTCTCCATAGTTTTCATAAATGTGTGTGTGGTGTTTCCTTCGAAACTACACCCAAAGTCCTCAGTTTTACTCTTAATTGATATTTTCTTCAAAAATGAACTGCTAACAAAATGTGCTAAAAATGTTTTACCCCTCAGATTGTTCCCAAAATGAAAATCTTTGCCATAGATCAGGGATGGCAAATAGGATTTTATCAAAGTGCCAAAATTAAAGTAAATTGAAATGCAACTTTTTTCGAGTGCCAGTAGGTACCTTATGTTTTTATAAGTAGTTAACTATATAATTTTTTTATTTGTAATAAATAAACAAAACAGAGACAGAGTACAGTATTTATTCAATATAAAAA